>JAGDQP010022307.1:0-24706 GCA_022664845.1 Lepisma saccharinum
GGAAAGAGGTTAAGGAAATTTATATTGAGGATCTTGTTAATGACTGCTAAAATGAAGTTAAGACGTTACCCTTTGATACATTAGAGCTTTTCATCTGCTGTAAATAATACTTTACAAAAAGTTAACAATTAAAATTTTACTTATTTTTATGCCAGATATATGTGTTACTTGTTTTTGACTATATCATATTAACAGCGCAGAATACCTATATGCATGTGAATTACGTATATGCAGAGTATGAAGTAAAAACTACGTTTGAAAATATGTAGGTTCGAATGGTGCGAGGTCAAACTCGCATAGATCAGGTCTGTCTGTTGACAAATTTCAGCTACGGAACTACATAGGACTAGAAAGGAGATTGCTATACTATCAAGAAGCCTTTCGAGCCTTAGCGAAAATCGCAGCGCCCGCTTAAAAAAAATCTTGAGTTGGTGAAGTGAGATCTAAAAGTGTCTCACGTAAAGTTTTACCAGGACCAGTGGGTGCGCAAGGCAAGCTGGGGTCCGGGGCAAGTGAACTTGACTGAGGTCATTTCGCGAACACAATCGTGAGCCGTAACACTATTGGCCGTAATATCCTACTTCCTCGTTATTCCGAGCCCCGTGAGAAATTGTGGGGAGCGTCTTGCGGGGCCTTACTAGCTAAGACGGAGAACTAACTACTCGTTCACTCGCTATAACTTATGCATTGATAATGAATATTGAGATTGTGGAGTCATGCATTCCAATCATCCGATTACAGCCAAGCGCATAAGTAAGAGTCCTGAGACGGCATAGTGATTGCGTCACCGACCACCATCGAGGTGCTCTACTGATTTATCTTAACGAGCGATTATTCACTTATGTCGACAACCGGCGCACAGTGGTATGAAAGCCCCCAAAACTAAGGCGAATACCGTCTAAACGCTGAGGAAATGTTGGTTTGACCATAGTTACCTGAGACACGTATATTTATTTTTAAATCACCTGTGAGCCACGTAAAACAAGTTCTGTTACGTCAGGAGTTTGTACTGATGTCCTCTTTTCCCGAAACTGAAATCTGGCAATTCTAGTTGGGGTAAGTACCAAAAGTTACGAACTGTAAGTCCAAGTCCAATTCTCCAGTTTCTAAATGCGATAGAAAGCACGTCATCCATAGTGTCGCGTAAGATGACATTATGAAAATCCTGTAACTCATTGACTTTTGGGAAAGAGATGATCTTCACAAAATTTAAATAGTATAAACTTGATATTACATGAAAATATCATGTTTTGCTTGCTTTTTTTGGTGTAAATTAAGTTATAGTTTTGTCTGGTGCAAGATAATCCGATTACAAAAATTATTCTATTTAATATTTCTAATGTTGGTTAAAATATACGCATACCGCCGCCCAGTGTGCAACCACGTATTTAAAAATTTCACGTTTGTGGAAGAAGGAAAACCTGGTTTAATATATAGTTTCTGATTAGTAACGTGGCTGCATCATGTGCCCACATACGGTACTGAGATACGAGTTAGCGAGTTGGAAGTGGAATACTAGAACCATTGATGTGGCAATAAAACTTCAAAAACAGCTAATTCTGAGGTACGTGGTTGTAAGGAATTGAGGCTATGGTCCTATTCTGCTTTCACATCGAGATCACAGGGGACATGCCACAGACACTGATTCATATTATTTTAATAATTTAAATCAAAACAATCTTTTTTCAAGGAAACTCTAGAATTGTGCAACAAACAAACTAGCTACACGTCAAGGTACTTTTCTTTATATCTAAAACACTGGTTCAATTACGCATCAAAGCTGAACTTAAATCGTTTGATACTTCTCCAACTGTCCTCTAAAATAGATAGAAAAGGAAATAACAAGGTAAATAAAAAACAATGAAACTCAGGATAATCTGCCTTCATATAATGAAATTGAAGACCATGTTCATACATAATACTTCCGCATACAATGCAGTAACAATCAAATAACGTAAAGGAACAATATTTTTTTTTTTGGTCATCATCTAAACTATCTTTAAGAAACAAATATATTTTAAATTATGACAAGAAACAAAACATTTTCTTTTCTTAAAAAAAATCTCTTCTAATGACTAACTACCCAACTCTTGCAAAACAAGTCAAGTATTGTTCAGCGAACAAAACTTGACTATTGCTGGTTAATTGTTAATGTTATGATGGCCTGTACTACTAAGGTAACACTATTAGATACATACTGACTAACTATTGTACTTAGCAATAACTACAACTGAATGTGAACATGTGCTATTATATTGTCCGTGGTTTTCAATACATATTTTATTAATACCACCTTGAATTCATGTACTGTACAGTCACAAAATAATTATATTGTTTAAGTTTCAAGTAAATCTTATATATATATCTATCCTAGACAACATATAATGCTGGTAATGAATTTGTACACTATCCCTGCATTAATTACGTGTTAATCTATTTGAAAATTACCAGATTATGGGAATGAAGACTGAGTCATGGTTTAATATATGCACATACACACAAAATGTCTTGTAATATCAACTATACTTTCACATGCGTAAGGAATCTATTCCCATAATCCTAAGTTGTACACTAACGTACACAATAAAGCTATTCAACTTGTTTACTTTATAAGAACTACAATCATTTCCTTAAAAAAAGAAGTTTTATAAAAGAAACACTGACTGAAAGACTTTTGTATAGAGTGCAACCACTATCATTGGCACAAACGACAACATACTTGTTCTTGTAGACCTGTTCACAATTTGTATTAAAAACACAATGCAAAAATATCTTATATTCTCTGTATATGTACAATACAGTCTGTTTTGTCATACATGGGTGGTAAAAAATAAATACCAATTACATTTAACCTTATACACACATACACACCATCCAAAATCCACACACAATACAATGCTTACAGCATCAGATCGGGAAAAATATGACTGGCATACGATTTCTTAGTAACAACAGCTCACAGTTTATTTCTACTTTTGGTATAATACAGAGTACTTGAAACACTCACGATTATCACACATTGTTCGAGTTTTACTCTTTTTCTATAATTTATTTAGTAATCTAATAATTAAAGACTATGAAATTATTTTACCAATATTTTGATATTTTACAATCACTCGTGAATGTCGATCTCACTGTGCAGAATTATATATATAGTATATATAATAAAGAAAAGTACAGTTTATAAATATGACGTCTGTAAAAATACATTTGATCATTCTTGCGTCTTATGCACAAACTCACACGCACCTTTCTACAACTAAAATAACTTTCTTACAACCACTTGAGAAAAAATGTGCAACCTTTTATTTTAGGTTCGTAGGATATAATCCTAATTTCATTAAATACTATCTAGTGACTGACCTCTTTCTGAAAGACATATAGTTATCTTACAACTGTTTTAAGAATGTATGTGCTTATATGTGCAATATCACATGCAATATGTAATGTGGTAATTACACATATATTTTGTATTTACATATGGAATGTTAGAAACAATAATTAATATGTTATATATATTTATATTTCAACGCATTTTGGATATCGTTAATGTCTCTCACTTTTACTACAGTGCTTTTGTAGCACAAAGAACTTACGCATTTAATGGAAGAATAACTTGTTTTTATTATTATTTTACTTTGTTGCGATTCCTTCGCAATTCACAAGAAAAGGTGAAATGGAAAACATTCATTTCGGCTTGGCAACTAACATTTTTCGATGCTTTGTGAATGATAATCATCAGTCTTGGATCAATATAGAATACAAGAAACCACAGAATAATCGTGCCAAAATATTATTGATATGGTTGATACATGTTCATGCGGCACTCTTTGTTACTTTTCTTATTTTCGGACAACTATAGAAAGTATGAAAGCTTGTGTTCCATTACAACTGAAGCTCTGAGCTAACAACGTACTCACTGTTCAAAAATAACAAAGTATGCAATATTTCATGAAGATAGGATACATCCTTTCTTTCAGTTCGATACCTTTTTTACTAGATTACAATGAAAGGTGTCTGAAGAAAAGAAGCATGCCTTCAGTTATCGTAACGATTGTGTTAGACAAAAGCAGAGCTCCACACATACACAGTTTTTTTTTTGTTGTTGTTGTAACTAGTTATCATCGGCATTTCTTTTAATCTTGTTTGTGATACTTTATTTATGTTAAGCAGATTTACCTGTCGTATTGTATAGGTTTGCTAGGGCAGAAACTGAATCACACAAGACAATAATTTATCAAGTTTCCCAGCCTTTTCCTCAGTTTCACCAGCCGGAACAATATTAGAAAACTTGGCCTCTACCTTTTCCATCCTTTACCTTTGAAGATGTGCTCGCCGAGGACGGATTGTCACATACAGTGTGTCCCTGAAATAATGACCCAAAGTCCGGGATGTGGTTAATTACAGAAGAACAAGAAAAAAATTCATTTGAAGAAATTTTAAAATACCCCTAGTTTCGGAGCTACTGGCGCTCAAAGTTAAAGCTGCATCGTTACAAATGACGTCCCATCTCGGAAAGTAATGACGTAAGCCGTGTCGGCTTAGCAAATCACATTGGAAATATTACCCAATACATTTAAGCTACATTTATGATTGGCGAATGTAGCTTAAGAGGTGATTTCTATCCTTGCCCTATTAAACCATTTAATTCCTTGACAATAAAATTCTTACGTTGCGAAATCTGTCATGAGGCACTCCTTCGACTGTGATTTGCTAAACTGACACCGCTTAGTCATTGTGTGTCGAGATATGACGTCATTTGTGACGATGCCGCCTAACTTTGAACTCCTGTAGCTCCGAAACTACGCATCATTTTCGATTTCTTCAGGAACTTTTTTCTTGCTTTCAAGTAAATAATCACATCCCAAAGTTTGCACTATAATTTCGGGGACATCCTATATATCTGTAGTCCATATAGAGAAGTTAAGTAAGTAGATAAATAACACCCAGGGACTTAACTATTAGAAGACTATTTAATGGGTCATCCATCCTCCATCTCAGGAAGACTTCATCCATACATTATTTCGGAAGAACTTTCACAATTGTTTCCATTTATATATTTTAGGTGAACCCATGACATCGTGAGTTAAAAGCCTTCATCTACATTTGAATCCACTGAAATACCGTGTATATTTTACTATATTTAGTATATAATTTTTACATTTATTTTGTATTGTATTGTATCTATAGGTACAAACGCTTCAAACTTGTAATTCATCACATCTATCTCCTTTGTCCGTCAATGTTGGGTACATTGTTGTAACCTATATATTTAGTGTTTTCGTAGCCCCCAGATTGACTGGGTGGCTAGCATATTCGCCTTCTGTGCACGTGGCGGGACAGGCGCAAGTCATATCATTAATTTTGTCTTCCATGCATTTAGGTACGAGTTCAAGCCCCGCGGGGAACTATTAAACTGAGTGGTTCGGAGCCACTTTCTCTAGTTTCCGTCCTTAGAAGCTACTCAGTTCGTTTAGAATGTTAATAACAACTAACTCACTCGTTTTTCGTATTCAGAAAAAGTAGCCAAGATGTGGCTTAGAAGCAGTTAGTATAATAACATATTTTTAACTTTATCGTACCAAAGCGGGGTCGTAAAGGGCACCAGAACATTTTTTTTTTTTGCAGTGCCGATTGATAACTATCATGCGTACAGTCACGTAAAAAGATAACCGAGAACAAAGCATTTAGTTTTTTATTTAATTTATATTTATGGGTCAGACAGGCAGCTATGCTTAAGCCTCGACATGTGTGAAGGATGGCATGTGGCAGGCTTAGCCCAAATGATGCCTATCTAAGTTAAATACAATGTTACTGGAATACCTTTTTCCGCGACTGTACAATGTACATACTCTCCAGTTTTTCTGTGTTCCTCACGATAGAAATGCAGAGAGAGACATAATGTTCAAGTTTTCTACGAGAAAAAAATAACCTGGGGTTCCCTCCCGTCCCGGTATTGTATATCATATTTCATGTCTTATTATAAGTTATATTTTGTGTTCTATAGTATGTCGTAAAGATGAGAATCTGACTTTTAAGGTATAATTTATTTTCATATTATATAGAAATTATTTTCCTTATGGGATATTTTCATTCTGAAACGATAAAAAGACAAGAATATGCCTGTAGAACGTAAATACCATTTGAATCATAAAGTAACATTTCTAGCATATGCAAACGGATAATCATATTGCCATTCCTATGAACTTGGCTGTCGAAAATGAGATACAGAAAAAAAAAAAACTTCCAGGTACCTGCTTAGTAAGGAACTCTTGGTGTGATAAGGGTTAACATGTTCATTCCTACCTCTACAATTTCGATATCTTTAAAGCTTCTATTAGGAACATACTGTATGTAACATGACAAACAAACAGTACGGAGGTGGGAAGGGCAGGGAATGACAGATTTCGCTGAAAATTCTATTAAGATCCATTTGATCACACCACTCCACACTATTTCGTACAGTTCACTAACCTTAATTAGGTGGTTAAAAAGGATACAATTTGCTTACATGTTTACACTCGATTCACATTAAGTTTTAGCTTTTGAATCCACCTTACATATTTCAGTAAACTGTACGAAATATTGATGGACTTAAATTCTTTAGCCGTTCGCTTTTTATTTTATGTAATTCTATTTTATTACGAGTTTCGAGAACTATATGTAGATACAATGAAAATTCATAAATTGTAAATAACCTACCTCGAAACTGTCGCACGTTCTGTTTATTTTTTATTCTCATTCACGAAATCAGTTTTGCCATTATCACGAAATGAGTTAATTCTTTTCTCATATTTAAAGGTTTTCAGTTTGGACTCTCTACCGACATCAAGCAGATTGGTTTACTATCAACTTCACTTTAACACTGCTTTTAGATAACGAAGATAGTACAAGCGATATGTTTGCTGGAATGCAAGATGACTTGAATGTACGATCTGTTAATAGATACCACGAATAATATAAACAATAATAATAATAATAATTGTTTTTCTTGGATAAAATTCTACCGTATGCGTAACATCTAACGTCTTTTGGTAACAGTACCCTGAAGACCGAACAGACAGTACATTCTAAAAGACAATCTTTCTTCATTATGAGACTAGCCATTAGTCATCTAGAAAGCAATGTTTGTCACTGGGTGAATTCAGGGTCTCGATCAATCAAACAAAGCACATCTTTTCTTGCGTTTTTTAAACCACTATACCTTCAATGTAACATAGGTTAAGGATAATCTAAAGCAACGATCTCCAACAAAAGATGGCAGCACTACCTCCGTATATGTCTCATATATTTTCACTGTTACACGAAATATCATTGCTACTCCTACAAATTCAAGCCTAGAGAGTTCAAACTTTCTGGAAAGAAAGTTCATAACCAACTTAAGAGCATGATCGATGCCGAATTTTAATTTTCTTTTTTGTTCATTGTTGAAAGAGCTTTATTGTTATAGGTTTCGATATTCACAACAACAATGAAGGGAAACGAAAATAAAAACTAGGCATTGATTATGCTCTTGAATTGGTTGTGAACTTTCTTCCCTGAAAGTCTGAACTCTCTAGGCTTGAATTTATAGGAACAGCAAGGAAATTTCGTGTAACAGTGAAAATACATTAGACATATACGGAGGTAGTGCTGTCATCTTTTGTTGGAGATCGTTGCTTTAGATTATCCTTACAGAAAAGTCTTTGATTCCTCAGAAATTCCAACCGTGCAACTGAGGTTCGAAATATTTTTACCAAACGATTTTCTCTCAACGTTTTCAGTCGTTCTGCAGTAACTAGAAAACACATCCTTCTTGATTTTTCTACTTGATCTTCCAGCACCACCTTTTGTCCTCAATTTACTAGAATTAGATTGTTTTCAAGTATTTTATATTTGATAGAGAATTTTGTGCCACTGGCTAAGATAATCTCTCAATCACAGCCCATCCTTTTGCACGACCTACTGTGTCTTTTCAGTATCTGCTAGAAAAGAAGCAACAAGAATAAATAATATCGACGTAAACAGAATAAGACTGAATTAAGTAAGCAGTTACCGATGCAACACACGCAGTACTGAGACACTCGTGGCATTCTCCTCTTTTTCCCCCTTTCTTTCTTTTCAGGAGTTGACAGAGCTTAAAGCTTTCTCAGTTCTAGAAACCTTCACCGATATCAAAATTTTCAAAACGAAGTAATTTGAAAATTTTAGGACAAAAGGACATGCAAGCCAAAATGAAGACTGAAAGTGCTTAGTACGTAGAGATCGTCATTTTAAAATGTTGAGCGAATCGTTTCGTAAGATTAATTTTAAAAATTATATTTTAAATCCCCGTTACATATAGTGGATAAAAGAAGAAGGTCATGGAAGAGAACATGTTTCCATTGAAACTTTAGCAGTTGCCAGTGGCGAAAAGCTCTTACAAATTTCCAATGTAATGAGCAAGCTAATAATGAAGAAAATTCAGACAGAATGTCAATCTCAAATGCAAATTGTTTGTTTCACCCTTCAGCGGCTTATTCATTAAGTTTATTACTTTTATTGAATACTTTCCCCTCAGAAGAGTATTTTCCTGATTTTCTGTACGCTCTCCACTTGCAAATAAAATCTAAACAGTTTACTCTTGAAATGTTAAGAAACATTGCGAGTTCTCTGCCAAACATTTGATTCTTTCTTTTTCACGCAACTACTTTCCACTTTAAATTTCCTTTAAGCTACGCTACCTCACTTTGTGGGAGAGAACCACCGGGTATAGTTTCAATATAATCATCAAATAATACAGTTCCTTTCCAATTAGAAAGTAACTGCCGACCTTAAACCGATGAAACCTCATAAATTGGTCAGGCCGACTTTTGATTTACATATTCTTACAGTTGTGAGCTCGGCTGTATGTACGGTCCTGATAATAACGAATGACGACGTTCTCAAAGAGTAAAACTATCGTGGAAAAGGATAGAAATGGTAGAGACCAGAGCCGAATTTTAATTCCACTCTGGCATTTGATTGACGAGATTGAGGAAAATATCTGGAAAAAATTCAGTCATCATGACAGACATTATCAGGGTTTCAATCTACGGCGTCTCCCAGTCCCTTTGCGCCATATGAAGTAAACTTTGGGGGTTGAGTAAAAACTGAAAAGAATTTTCACGAATAAATAAAGATTTGAAACAAGAATCTTATACTGTTTTCCTTTTGTTTTAGCGTCACTGTAGACGAACTTATAAATTTCTTTATAAATAAAAATATTATCTCATAGGAGACATGTAAATTGCAAATTTCTCTACTTATATTGACTCCTATACTTACATGTTCAGATATGAAATAATAAATACTCTGCAACTTGCATGTCATCAATACAAGAGAACTAACGGTACTATAATTTGAAAGAACTGTTACTGAGATCCTAATTCGCACATAACAAGTTTTCTAATTATATTACAAAAATGCTAAAAGAAACATAATTATTTACCCTTTTAAAAATATATTATGAATAAAATAAATGGAAGATATAAATTATATATACCGTCCAGTCCAATATTTTTTTAAAAAAGTTATCTTATTATACACCGTCCAGTCAAATATTAAAAAAAAAAGTTATCTTATAAACAATTATAAGCGATTAGGTTCAGCCAATCGTATTTCGCATGCCGAGAACCACAAATGCGTCATTCTGCTGCAAACAGCACCCAAATTCCTGTATTGAATTCTATATATACATATTTTTAATGGTAATAAGTTTTACACTTTGAAACAGATTTAAGTATTGCAAAATTATGTTTTAATATTCCTTAATTTAAAAAAAAAAAAAAAAGTAAAAAGTTACATTAACATACCATTTTCAAGGACCTTTTCAAAACTAGTTGTTGGTAATATTGACAGTAAAGTAACTTGGACTTAAAATCACTAGATTTCTTACTAACATGAAATTATGTCTTCCAAATGTAAAAAGTGAGAGACATACGAATTTTAAGGTCTACCTACTTGCACTGATTTATATTCGCTAATAAAAATGTATCTTATGGTAGTAGCAACATTTTTTAAAAATATATATATTTTTTCTTTTCGATTGTGTAGTTAATAATAAGAGATTTTATCAATAAAATAACTTTAAAAAAAGGCAACTTAGAACATATGTGCATATACATAATGAGCAAAAATGAACTACACTGACTTGTTTAAAAATGTTTTTATATATACCTTTAAATATTATAACTATTATCACAAATGTGTTACAAACAGGTTATTTACCTGTTTGGTTGATTGATGTTTCTTTTTTTTATTTACATTCAGCGTTCAAAGCACACATTAAATACATTTTTGCTTCTCTCTTGTGTGTGGTCAAAACCGGGAGAATCTTACTTACGTAGTAACTATTACCTCTGCCCTGTCCAACCTCTCCAAATGGAAGCTAAGCTTGCAGCTGCACTGGTCATCAAGCCACCTGCAACGCTTGTCGTTCCTGCAGTGCTCGTTTGATAACCTCGAGGCATCACTGTGCTACTTAGATTGTGACGTGACACCATTGGACCTGGGGCACTTTCTAAATAAGGCAGATGTGGTACCTGTGAAAGGCAAAAGAACAAGATTTTTATTCGCAAGTAAACTCAGACGTAGAAGTGTTCGGAAGTCTGAAGTCAATTCCGAAATTCGGAACTCCTTGGATTTCGAAATTTGGGAATCCCAAAAATTGGCATTCCGATTCAAGAATCAAGATTTCAATTCCAGAATATTCCGCAATTCCGAACACCTACACACCTTATGCAGCACATGCTTCCTTAATTTTTTCTTAAAACTAATCATTTTTGTTGATTCACGCTTTGTCTGGTTACGGATTTACAAACCAGAGGTCCGTGGGCAAAGTGAATAAACGGGAGATTACGTCCCAAGACGATACATATACCGTTATCTGAGAACCTAACCACTAAATTCAACGTATTGCCTCCAGGAATCGAAGTCTGCGAGCTAAACCACTTATTCACGGAAACAATTAAAGATTTCAAAACTCTTTTCAACTTTTGTGTATTTCAATTACAAAAGCTGCACTGTTTCGAGGTCCGAAGAGTAAATTCCAAAATTCCGAAGATCCCTACTCAGGCGTCTACTTTAAAATAAGGAAAGGTGATCCTTCCGGCTGATTACATAATTTTCGAATGCACCATCTAATTCCTCTCCCTGATTAGACTTGATCGGTATCGTCTAAGAAACTACAGTAAATCTTGGTCATATTCTAAATAAATAACAGACTGCGGAATGAATTAAATAAATATTTGGTAACTGGTATAATATTTTTATTCAAAGGTTCGTAATTAAAGAGCACATTGTCTTTCTTTCCTAATTTCTTGAGGACGCTGCTCCAACATTCTCATACGATAATACTGTACACAGCGGACATATTTACTTTTATATTCGCAGATCACTCTCTTATTTCTCATTAACAAAATAGCCAATTATACGAACTTGAGCGAACTACCAAAAATAATTACTCAGTAATAAAGCGTGTCCATTTCCCCACAATCCATCCACCCACATGCAAAACGAAGAATCAAAACATCAGAGAAGTCTCCAAACTTTAAGAAACTCAAGGTTAAGGCATCATCAGGGACAACAACGTTGTCTGATTTCTGGGATACACAAGACGTTTCATTGATTGCTTCTAAAAAGAAGTCTCAATAAAAGTTCACGTTATGTTCACTAAATACCAAAGCTGAGTGAAGCAGTTAAGGCAAAACATCGAGACAAGCTGAGGCGAGCTGTGTTGCAAAGAATGCGATTCATAGAAGACGATTGGAATTGTCCCAACATCTAGCTTATTAATTTAGGATCTAGAACCCACAAATTACAGGCTGAAAGAATGTCTGTCTGGCAAGAGCTTTCCATCTAAGATATTAAGTAATGTAAGCCGTAAAATAGTGGTTTGAGGAGTTGACCAACCATTCCTTCAAGAAGCTACAGAAATATTGGATCATCAATGATAAAAATTCATCAAACTCCAAGGCCTACGTTGAAAAAAGGGAGGAAGGCCAATCATGAATTTATATAAATATGTCAACCAACTCTCTAAGGCATTCATAATCACAAAATCAAATTTATTTCATTGCATGTCAATTAATGAATTTATTCCTGATAGGTAGAATGGTATGAAAAAGCTATAAATTTGACCTGCATTATAATAAATATAACCGTAGTAGTAATGTAAACATAACCGTAGTAATGAACGCTTATATAAAAGCTCACGTAGAATGCATAAAAGCCACACTAGCGGCATCTGTAGGAACAGATTCTTAAAAGAATGTTAAAGCGGTATTTACACTGAATTCAGGAAGTGTTCTTAGCAGAACGCACTTACCTGTCGAAAAACTATTGCCACTAGCTCCAGGGAAATACAGGGTATTGGAACCAAACCTCCCATATTTCAAATGTTCACAAAAAAATATACTGAGCTTCTGCTGATGAAAATTTGCTTCCAAGTGAAATTAAGACTTACTAAAATTTTCAAGAGATATATTAGAGATTTGAAAAACAAAAACAAAAAACTGTACCTAACGTTTTAAAGCGTGATGAACTTCAGACAGCACTGTACAAGAATCATCGGCCAACGAATATTTGTTTCATGTGTTGCGAGGTTCAGAGACTGACTTGTAGTAGTGGTGTGCAACGCTGTTAGTCGCTCCGGAAAAATGGGTGACAAATCAGACGTGACTTAATAAAGAAGAAGAAAAAAAAGTTTGGCACTGGCGAGGGATATACCGTAAGGGAAGTTGCATAATTTGCAAGGGCGACAAAATGTACTGTCATGCGGATCTACCAGCCCAATCAACTGTTAATAGTCGTCAAGATTGCGGCTGAACGAAGATACTGATGAATAGAGAAAGCCCTCGTGTGTCCCGCACTGTGACAATAAACGATTTCGCAATTAGGCAAGGACTGCTGCAAGCAGTCAATGCAGACCCCTTCCCAACACATTTGTGTAAGAACACTCCGACGGCTGTAGCTCTTGTTCGGCCTCACGGAGGTATCACACGCTATAACGTAACGCTTTTTTGTCTAGTGAGCTTATGAATTTTCAGCACGCCACCTAGCCGTTGAACGAGTTAACATTCCTCTCGTCACTTTTCTCACTCTCTTTTTTTTACATGCCCAAGGCCGATAGGCGAAAGTTCGTCAGTTCCTTTTAGACAATTTGTATGAATTATTTATGCTCCTACTAGAATGTCCTGTATGGACGCTCCTCAGCACCACTCCTCTCTGTCCTCTTCCATTCCTATTATTTGATCACGCCTTTGGCAAAACGTTGCCACCTTTCTGTGTGAAATGCCCATAACTTGCATGCTTCTAACATGTATCATTTTTATGATAAACACAAGGCGGAGTCAGAAAAAGTTTTCCTATTTTATTACATGGAATCAAAGGACGGTAGAGTGATGCAACTTATGAGCCACTAGTAGGAATAACAACAGAAGGCACATACGTCCACAAGTCAGTGTAAACGAACCGCGGAGCAGCGACAGGTGTAAAATAGCGAAGGTCAAAGGAGGAGCAGGTGCACTCAGTCATCCGATTTCTGTGGGCGCAATACACTGACTTTGTAAACAACCACAAACGGTTTGTGTCTGTGTATGGACCGGAGGTGATGTCCGTCCAACAAGTGTGAGAGTGGTACGTGTATTTGCAGCAGATCGAAAGATTGCCGGACGACGAACAGAGCGGCCGATCATCAACATCTGACGTATTCGTCACGCCACTGATGAAATGGTGAGGATGAACAGACGTGTAACGCGAAGCAGATCGAGATGCATGGTGTAATACGGAATATTGTTTTTGACCGGCTTGGCTATTGAAAAGGGTGCTGTATGCGTTACTGCTCTCGAACCATTTACTTTTATTTTGACTTCTCTGAACCCCGAACTCCTACAAGATCATAGAGAAACTTACTTCAGATTTTCCTTTACGTGAACCGAATAATATTACTTATGTGACTAATAATTATCACACAGCACTTAACAAACGTAATACTACTAGGAAAATGTTTAAATAAATAGAGATATTTGCCGACGACGATGACCTGTCGTCAGTAGTGAATTAAGAAAATAAGTTTAACGAAAAAATAGGGGTTACATTGAATAATGAAAAGGCAACGTTAAAATCAGCCTATCTTTTAAAAAACTGACAATTATTACGGAAGCTAGTAAACTTACAGCTTCCCACTCTCCAGGTAAAGTGTCATTTTCCTCTTCTGATCGTGAATCATCACTTCCATCCCTTGCCTCTAGATCTTGCATCAATTGGTCTTCCAGTGATCTGGCTAATTCACAATTTATCTCTAATGGACCTTGTCTGAAATAGAATAGAAAACATTAACAATACAAAGACATGTCATTGGCAAACACAGAAAAAGAAATAAACTCTCTTCAAAGTATAAAGCTACTTGAAGACCTTGCCAACATTTTTTTTTCATAGATTGAAATAAGTAGTAAGTGGAATTTAATAGCTTGTACCCTTAATCTTGTAAAGGCTCGATGGCCAGGCACATGAGTACAATTACACTTAAAAGATACCCTCGTATGTCATTTATAAATATATTAAGTTATATCTTCTGTCATTACGAAGTTATGAACCTTTTACTACAACAATGCGTAATTTTATTGCAGAATGTTTAGCATTGTATAAAGCATTGGGGTACGTCATTTCTATACAACTCAGTCTCGGACGAGACGCTTTTCGGTACAGTATGTCCCCGCACTAATCCAATATTATGTTGTAAATAGTTACCCTAGAATGTTGTCTAGGTGATGTACAAATTTGATCCTGATTGGCTAAAGTTCAGCTGGACTAGATCCAAGCATGTAAAATTGTGTATGTAAACTGTTATATCGGAATCTACATAAGTACTTGTATGTCCTGTGCAACGACACTTCGACTCATGTATTCATCTTGAAAGGTTCGCCCCTTTGATTACCGAGGATGTTCCTTCAATGAAGAAGTATTTAGTAGCATCTTAATCTTGCTTTTTATTTCATAGTAAGTATTATTAGCTATTACTATTCAGACTATTGAACCCTTGATTACCGGGGACTTGAGGCTAAAAATTGAGCTTTACAAGCATAAGGCTTTGGCTCTAAATTAAAGAGTAAGATTAATCAGCATCTACAAGCCGAGCTTCAGCCCACAGAGACCCTGAGAGAATATTTTGATGATAGCAGCTTCCAGAACAACAGAGTGTTCCTAAATAAAGTGGCACTTTTACAACATAAGCTTAGATTTACAAGGCACCACCCGTTACAATCTGGGTGGCAGTGTTTGCTAAAAGGAAGTTAAGTTTTTCTTGTACAGGAAAGTGAATGTACTTTCTATATATATATATTCTATTACTTGAAATTTTAAAAAGTCAGTTGAGGAAGTTTGATGGGAAGGACTCTTCACAGGGAATCAGAGAAGCTATCACCAGCCGATCTTACTGAAGAATGATTTTTCGAATTATGAGTATTTCAACAATTTCCAGTAAACATACAAGTTCATAGATGTTAATTTCAACGCTTAACCTTCCAAACCATCTACATTACAATCAGATATAGAGAACCTAATATTTGGTGTAGTATAAATCAATTGGATCTTAACATACTCAAATGTAAAGCAGTAAACTTTACTAGTCGAAAATCACCACTTACTTTCCAGTACACAATTAATGGAACTGTTAGAGAAAGGCTAGAATATACTACAGACTTGGTTGTTTCATTTCATTTCATTTCTTCTTCTTTTGAATGGCGGAGTTAAAGTATAACTTATTAATCATAACTTTTCTGTTATAGAAACTATAAAATTGTTAAATTTAATGAAAACTTTTCAACATCACATGAATGACTTTCTTGGTGAAGCTTACAGAAATCTACATTTTATTATGAGTATGGGTGGGTAATTGCAAAGAACAGAAACATTTAATAAACTTTATAACCGGTACGTTACTTCTAAATTAAAAATACAGGTTGGGGCATAAATATATCATCATTTTTAAACATCTGTTTCTGAAAGACTAAACAACGGAGGAAAATCAAACGCACACCTACTTACTAAGGAAATAATGCCATTTACTGACAAGCAATCATATTTTTCAGTACATTATTATTTTCACTACAATTTTCAGTGGCAAAATCACCTAACATTTTGGGCCGTTTTTCGACAGTATTTACAAGTGTTGGAAAATTGCAAAGATCGCAATATTGATGATCTTGAGACACATTATACTTCCCTAGATCTGTCAGTGTGTGACTATTTCTTGTGAGGTTACTTAAAGGGAAAGTCTTCTCCGCAAACTTCGAACACTACCGGAGTTGAAGCAGATCATCACTCAAACACTGCTGCTGCCCAAGGAGTGATACGCAGAGCATTCACAATTTCACTCAAAGACTGCGAAGTGTTCAAGAAATAATGGATCCTATCTTTAGTGGAGATATTCTCGTCACGACTGAAACTTTGGTGCTCATGACTGATGTTGAACATTTGTAAATGCTGTCGAAAAACGGCCAAAACGTGTTGTATTCAGTGATTCTGCCACTGAAAATTGTACTGAAAATGATGGTGTGCTGAAAATCTGATTGATTGTCAGTAAATGTCACTTTCCTTGATAAGGAGTTGTGTGTTTCATTTTCCTCCATTGCTTAGTTTTTTCGGGACTGATGTTTAAAAATGATGAGATATTTATGCCCCACTCTGTATAAACCATCATTTTGTTTCCTGCAAACGCAAGAACGTACTATTCAAATTGAAAAACTGCAAAAGAAATTTATTAAATATTTAAAGAACTCCTCTGTACATTTTGACAGAGGGTTCCTGCTCAACGTTGGGCTTGACTCTTAAGTCATCGTCTGAAGTTCCACGTAAAAGATTGAAACAAAGGAAGTGAACAGCCCTGCCAAAATTGTGGTTTATAACGGCAATACTTAAGTGGGCAAAACAAGTATAGCGTAGTAGATTGGTGGTTGGAGTGAATTAATTGTGCGATACGGAGACTTTCTTGTTCGTTTAGCTGCTTTTATTTGATACCTGGCAAGAAATGAATTGGATAGAATCCATAACTGAGATATACAAGGACATCCTTCAGGTTTTAAGCGAGGCAAAGTTAGATTACTTATGTGATTTTCTCCAGTCAACCAACTTTAAAGGACATACAGAACACATGCACAACGTTGTGTTTCGTAAAATAACTATACGTGAAGGAAAATTACACTTTCTTGAGAATGAAGTTCAGTCTTCGGTAGATGAGAGGTTTTGCTACTTGCATTCTAATCAAAGGCTTGTGATAGCTCAGCGGTACTTAAAATTTTAGGTCTTGTCCTTAGAATGTTAACATAATCTCCACACGATGGAGGACTGAGTACAATCGTCCTATTTGTTTTTCTCATACTTCACTTCTTGTTACAACTAGTATACCTTCGCGTGCTTTTCTTTGCACTTTATACATATACAAAGTAGTACACCTACCTTCCCAAATCGCTGACTTCCGTGTTGAGTAACAAAAGAAGATTCCTAAGCGTATGAGAAGGATTTAGGAGTTCTGGATTCACGTTCTGAGAAAAACACAAATGAAGAATATTTGAATTGAGCTTAGCAACTCGCCTTGCAAATTGCTGAGTACTCAACTCGTGTCCGCAGAAATCACTGAAATGATAGAAATCAATTAATTAGTACCTAATTGCGTTAATACACAATCCATTTCACTATTTCTGTTTTGCAGAAAACTGCAAGTTAATAACAAAAAATTACTGAATACCAATTACACACAAAGATCTCTAGTAGACCAACTTTATTATTCTGCAACCATTAACAATAAAGAGGAGCCCAATCTTTATTCGCAGAATTTGTGCTCACACTGGTATGCTTTTCATATGGTACCGACAGAGGTGCATCGAGCAGACTGCGAGTACTCGAACAACAAAAATGAGTTTTTGAGTGAACAGAAAATGAACGCATAAAATATCTGGTGTAGTAAAAAGTAATCCATTATTTTACCAATAGATGGCTTCAGTGATCTGTATCTCGCGTTGTATAAGTCCGATCGGGTTCAACGAGATGGCGTTCAAACGATGAGATTGCGTACTACAAACACTGTTCAGATAGTTGTGATGAGTTGACTCAGTGATGTGAGCGCGCGCGTCAAAATGGACACTAGCAAAGAGAAAATACGCTATATTTTACAGTTTTTCTTCGATAAAGGCGAAAACGCAAGCCAGGTGGCTGCAAATGTGAATAATGTTTATGGTCCTGATACTGTAACAGCCAATCACGCGCAATTTTGGTTTCGTCGATTCCGTTCCGGTAATTTTGACGTCAAAGATGTACCACGCACTGGAAGGCCAAGTGTCGAAAATGTCGACAAAATCATGGACATTGTCGCGTCCGTCCGTCATGTAAGCACTGTTTCGATTGCCCAAGAGCTAAACATTGCACAAAAAACCGTGTGGAACCATTTGCATAAGGCTGGATACACAAAGAAGCTTGATGTATGGGTGCCACACGAGTTAACGCAAAAAAACCTCATGGACCGAATTTCCATCTGCGAATCGCTGCTGAATCGCAAAAAAAGCGACCCATTTCTGAAGCGGTTGGTGACTGGTGATGAAAAGTGGATCACTTACGACAACGTCACGCGAAAACGGTCGTGGTCGAAGCGCGGTGCGCCGGCGCAAACGGTGCCCAAGCCAGGATTGACGGCCAGGAAGGTTTTGCTGTGTGTTTGGTGGGATTGGCAGGGAATTATCTACTATGAGCTGCTCCCCTACGGCCAAACCCTTAACTCGGAACTATACTGTCAACAATTGGACCGTCTGAAGGCAGCAATCGCCCAGCTTTGGCCAATAGGAGAGGCATTGTGTTCCACCAAGGACAACGCCAGGCCACACACATCGATAGTGACTCGCCAGAAGCTCCGGGAGCTTGGTTGGGAGGTTCTTGTGCATCCACCTTATAGTCCGGACCTGGCACCGAGTGATTACCATCTGTTCCTGTCCATGGCGAACACGTTTGCTGGTGAAAAATTCGCTTCAAGAGAGGCTTGTGAAAATCGACTGTCTCAATTTTTTTCCAATAGGGACAAGGGCTTCTATGAGAGAGGCATCATGATATTACCTTCCAAATGGCAACACGTTATCGAACAAAACGGCGCATATGTGACCTAAATCGGATCATTCTAACTATGGTAAGTCAAGCCTTCAATGTCATGCAAAAATAATGGATTACTTTTTACTACACCAGATATGTTAAAACATTTTTACCGGCATTCCTGGCTTCTAACTCTCGAAAGCTATTAAATTAATTCTTCCTCTCTTTGCCTAAGATTGTGGCCGAAGTAGTGAAATGACATTTGGGGTTGTTAAAGCACTGTATCTGTCAAATAACGTTAATTTCATAATAATACAACAATATGTAGCTAAGAGGTAATTTTCCAAGATGCGGCCGAAAAAAAGTCGAATGGCATGCATATGTTTAAAAATATCAAACTGAGTACAACACTGGTCGTTTTATGTCAATATAATAACTAACAGTTAAAATATTATATATAAAGTATTCCTCCAGCATGAGATAGCTCAGTGGTACTTAAAAGTGTAGGTCCTGTACTTACAATGTTAACAGAATCTCCACACGATGGAGAACAATGGAAGACTCAGTACAATGGTGCGAAATGTGGTATTCTAAAAACCTATTTACTCCATGAATGAATCATCATGCACAGTATTTGTTAATGAGTATAATGCGCAAAGACGTTGTGAAGCAATGTGCAGAAGTGGGCAAAAAAGGCTTTAATAAATTAAGTAATAGTTCTTCGGACAAGATAATAAAAATATTAAGGTAGGTTTTTGCTTAGTTTGACAATAATGTAAACAAACGAATTAAGTTGTTGTGGCTGAATCAAGACATTGTAGTTTTTATGTAGAACTGGAATATAAATGTCTTATTTCATGTTGAGATCAAAGTATTTATGGTTTATCGACTTGGATAATATAGGTATGAAATATATACCTAGTCTTGCCATAAATACTGTCACAGGAAGGGGCAGTCATAATGTAAAGAAGACAGCAGATCCAGAGAAATAAATTTACTTGCAAGAAGTGCATACACCACAGATACAAAATGTGCAGAAGTTACTCAAAATGACCACCATGCGCTTTGACACAAGCCCTTAAACGGCGTGGCCAGTTATCAATGGCTGTATGCACACAGTCCATTGGAAAAGTGTCCACTGCTTTGATGAGGGCACGTTTGAGAGACTCCAAATTGGGGTGGCGTTTGGTACAAGCCATGGCCTCTAATCGAGACCACAAGGCATAGTCTAGCGGATTGAGATCTGGACTGGCCGAGGGCCAATCACTGGCAGCAATGAAGTCCGGCACATTCGTTTCCAGCCATGTTTGATTCACCTTAGCTTTATGGGCCGGTGCAGAGTCTTGCTGGAAGGTCCACGGGTTGTTGGCAAAGAGTGTGTTGCCTAAAGGTTTTACAGCTACTTCCAAGATGTTTTCACGATACACTTGAGCACTTGTTTTGACCCCTTGTTCACAGAATTGCAACTTTGTGACCCCGTCATACGACACCCCCCACCAAACCATCAACGAGGACGGATGGTGACCCCGCTGAACCTTTTTCACAACTTTAGACGCTTCTCTGGATGTGTGAGCATACACCCTGTCATTTTGTTTGTTGAGGTGTTCTTCAATGTTGAAAATTTTCTCATCAGAAAAACACATTGATCTGTGTTTACCATCCACGTACCTCTGAAGCAGGGCCTTGCATCTCACCTTTCTGTTTGCTTTAAGTGCAGGAGTTAGGAAATGTCCTGTTGATCGGCGGAAAGCACCTAACTTAAGGTCACTTCTGAGTATCCTTGACATTGTCCTTTGCGGAATGTTCATTTCCCGGGACAAGATCTTTTGCTTCCGAAGGGGGTTTCGACGAATTCTCTGCCTGACAGCCTGGACGGCTTGTGGTGTTCTACTGCTCCGCGGTCGGCCTGGTCTTTGACGGTCACTTACAGAGGAAGTCTCACAGTATCTTGCTATGGTCCGATATACGAATCTCAGTGTGATTTTTAGAGGTTGGAGAAGTTGAAAGATCTTCGATGCCTTGTGACCACACTTGTGTAATGCAATCACAGCTACACGGTTCTGTTCCTAACCCCACTCCATCCTTACAATATCACGGACCTGCAAAAAATCATGAGTTACACAATGCACAGTACACAGATTATTGACAGGAGTGAATTCACTAAAGTCTATGCGGTATAAACGCTCGGTTCCGATCTGCAACTTTTGTGACAGTATTTATGGCCAGACTAGGTATCTGATGTTTATTGAGAATGGAGCCTGTCATTTACGAATTAATGTTACGTGATAAATGTTCAAAGTTATTGGTAGGAATTTCATCATTATTTCGCTCGAATGGTTAAGCTCCTGTATGTTAGATTGGTTTAGTAGTATTAAATTGTATATCCTAAACTGGAATGCAAGGTCTGCTAGACTACACAATGATGTACGTAAGTGTTTAACCTCCGTGGCGACAATGTAAAATGACTAAACCCTATCAAATATGTTTAATATTGTTATTTTACTCTATACTGATGCCACAGAGGTTAAACACGGAAGGACATTCTTGTGAAGTGATTTCTGCTCTATGTGAAAATGGAGAACGTATTTTTTTTTTTAAACTAGCTGAAGTGTCTCGCGCTACCAGTTTCAGATAAAAATATAAGTAGTCAGATTCGTATTTCATGAAATATACCCACTCAGTGTACATTTTGAAACCAGATATAGTCTGCGGTCTTCTGGTTAAATGAAAAGTCCATGCAAGATTGATGCAGATTGATCTAATCTATTGGTAAGGATGAGGTAGTCTCCTCTGAATTATTGCCACTGAGTGTATATTTTAGACCACACACAGTCTATAGTCTAAGACGATTCTCCTTTCTTCGAAACGGTAGATTAGTGGATGGTCCCGTCACGTCGCCAACCACCTTTATCGAGTTCTAAACCCCACAGGATACTTAAATAAACTACATTCCGTGAGTTATCTGTTCCATACATTAATACTATACGAGAGAACCACAATCCTACGCATAGGTGATACAGCCCCTTCACAGTTCACTCTAAACGGGGTTTAAGGTTAAAAAGACACTTTTATCCTTATAGGCGATAGTTCTCTGATTCCGATTTCCACTTAAGAGAGAGACTACACTGTATGGGATCCTCCGCTAGAGGGATTGCTCATCGCCAAAGGAACGTGAACCCTATATTTCGCCTCGAGTTCTCGTTGGTGTGACGTCATATGTAGGCAATTCTTACGTCATTTCATTAAGAAATAACTATATTACAATGTGAAAGCAAGCTCATGCCCTTACCTTTTATCTGGTGCCTGATATTTGGCCTGAAAATGGCTGAAAACACAAAATTACCAAAAATGCCGAAATTTAGGGTAAAACTTGGCAACCCTGCAACTCCTTCGGACATTTTTTTTTTTACGGCGAAACAAAAGTACTTCTATCTAGTTCAACTACCCACAGAAATGATTTGAAGAAAATCTGAGACTATGAGGGTACAACTTATCTTTTTTCTGCATGGATTGAGATGGAACTTACCCCCTATTAAATCTACATCATCCGCGTATACGAACAGTTGATTCAAACCATACATATACACATATGTACACATTCTGTATATGTACATGTACATATATAAAATATTAATTACATTGCATATAAAATAAATATACTACTTGTTAAAATGCACATTAAAAGAGACATTTTGAAGTATAAAAATTCGAGAATATTTTAAAACATTTTCAAGTTACCTTTTTTAATAGCAGTTCTTAATATATATTTGTATATGCTTATACAAGAAGGATGAAACAATTTACAAAGATTTCGCTGCAATATTTTTACGAGTTTAGTCGTAAAAGAAAAGTATACTCACCACGCTTTGCATGCACATAACGTTATAAACTTTCTGTACAATTAAAAATTAAATTCCCTGACTTTTCCAGGTTCTCCAAGTACCTGGTAATCAACTGTATCAACAAAGAAAAAAAGAAATATGTACGCACGGAAGACAAACGAAAAAGAAATATTTAAGTGCGCAAAAGAACGTGGACAATCTGACAGTTCAAAAAAGTTTTGGGCAAGGGGAAAGTGTGAGGGGAGACCTGAAAAGTCGTTGTCAACTCGAATTTCATTGTCAAATTCCATGTCTGTTCTCTCTAGCTTGCCTGCTGATGATTCTTGCGATAGATGTAAATATTTTCTTTCTTTTTTGGCGAGCACCGGTTAAACCGTCCCCGGTAAATCGGGAGTCGACTGTATATTCAAACGGTGTATATTTGCATTTGATGCCCAACAGCTATATATGTAGGTAAATGTGTTGGTATCGAACATCTTTGAACGGCCACCAATTTGTTTATATACACTTGCCAGGATGACATAACTTTTCTCGCTCAGGGTCACTAGGAGAAAGATTTTCACTATATATGCCAACAAATCACCAAGAAATGCTTACGAAATGATACATGTGCTCTGTCTAATCTTTCAACATTAAGTGTTAGCATTCCACAATTTGTAAGTCAAATACTGTGGCTCTATAAGCATCAATTCTTTACTGTTTATGTTTTTACTGAATATCTCCAGCGATACGATATGATCAAGATCGTGACAATTAGTCCTGCCATTAGAAGAGGCAATGTATTTTCACTGATTTTAAGTAATAAAATATACATACTTTTTTATCCGTAATGTCAACACCACGCATCAACTTCTAGACTCTAGAGCTTTCTAAGTATATAAAAAAAGTCTATCTGGAAACATTAAAAGAATAAGACATAGTTCACAACATTTTTTGTTTGACCGAATCAAACATCAGGTTCTAGAAGACGAAGGAAAATGTTACATACCACTACCACTGATAGCAGTCACAGATAAATTGAGCGGTGAGGTTGCCGTCATCATTGCTTACGTACAAACACGCCACCTAAGTGTCCACGTTTCGAGACTTTCTTGGGATTCGGTCCTGGTTCATTTCCCTTTTTACTTTAATCTGATTCCCTCAGGTCCCCACCCGCTTTTTTTTTTTTTCACGATGAAGCTGAATTGGATCAAGCAAACTACCGTGAATTATGACTCTTTTTAACAGCAAACTACCGTGAAATTTATGACTTTTTAACGTATCCAAATAAGCCACTCTACTCTATTATCTTAAAAAATAATATATACGTATTTCCTTTTACCAAAACAAATTACATTTCACCGTTATCGAACTTCCCGATAATACACGAATACACTGTAATATTTCTTACCTATAACATAACTTCTTTGGAAGCGGAACATCTAAGTAATACGCCAAAACATTAACTAACTGAGTTGTGTATGTTAGTGCTGCGCTAATGCTATACGCTGGATTATGATCCACAGTTTCACTGGTCCCTCCTGGAACGCCATCTTTATTCGTTGCCACTGAAATCAAGAGAACAGGAATATTAGTCAAAACGTGTGCGAATTAGGTTATTTTTCCAGAGGGAAATAAAGTTCTTGATATTGTTTACTTGTAACTTAACTTACTGGAATATTATTCACAAAACTTTTGATGATATTATGATAATTTAGAGTCTAAGATTCAACTTGTTTTCGGTACCAGAATATGATAGTACAGATGTCCATGCTTAACTTCACGTTACCCCATGCAAATGGAAAAATTGCTCT
>JAGDQP010022308.1:0-12518 GCA_022664845.1 Lepisma saccharinum
TCATCCATGTAGCTCCTGAAAAACGCTTGATTTCATCTACCCATCTTACATTTGGACGTCGTCTCGGTCGTTTCTTTTCTCTAGGAATCCACTGTAGTACATTTGTCGTCCACCTTCCATCTGTTCGTCTAGCTATGGACCGGCCCATCTCCACTTCATCTTCTTTCCAGTCTTGATTACATCCTCTACCTTTGTTTGTGCGTGAATCCATTCATTTGTCTTCCTGTCTCTCCTGGTTATTCCTACCATGCACCTCTCCATTGCTCTTTGTGTGACTCTCAATCTTTGAGTCGTTTGCGCATTCAATGTCCAAGTTTCGCAGCCGTACATCATTACAGGTAAAACACATTGATTATAAACTTTACGCTTCAGACACATTGGAAGTTTGCTTTTAAAAATAAAGTGTAGTCTTCCAAAAGAACTCCACGCCATTTCACATCTTCTATTTATTTCATCAGTCAACTTGGCATTCGATGTTTTAAGCTGGTCTAGGTAAACATACTCATCAACTATGCCTATTGTCTCTCCGTTAATCTTCACTTCCTTCTTTGCAGCATGTTGGTTGTACATTACTTTTGTTTTACTTAAGTTCATTTTAAGGCCTATTTTCGAACTCTCGTTACTCAGTTCTTCCATTCTGGTTTGTAGTTCTTCTGCACTTGAAGCAAACCGGATTATATTATCAGCGAACCGTAGGTGATGAAGATATTCGCCATTAATTTTAATTCTAACTTCATCCCAGTTTAAATTCTGGAACACTCTCTCCAGGATCGCAGAAAACAGTTTTGGAGAAATTGAATCTCAATGCCTTACCCCTTTCCAACTTTAAATTTTTCACTGTCTTGATGCAGTCTAATGACAGAAGTGGCAGTCGAGTAAATGTTTCGCAGTAACTTGATGTATGCACTTTCGATGCCTTGATGTTCAAGTGATTTAAGTACTGCTGACAAGGAGACCGAATCGAAAGCGTTTTCAAAATCTATGAATCCCAAACATAGTGGAAGTTCATATTCATTAGTCCTTTCCATAACTTCATTCAATGTTTGTATGTGGTCCATTGTGCTAAATCCACGACGAAATCCGGCTTGTTCCCGTCCTTGGTTAAATTCCAAGTCTCGTTCAATACGATTCAAAATAACTTTGGTTAACATTTTGTATAGGACTTACAGTAAACTAATTAGTCTGTAGTTTTCGACGCGTTCTTTGTCCCCTTTCTTGTACAAGAAAATGATAACAGCATTGTTCCAACTTCTGGGTATTTCTCTCTTCCTCAGGCACATCGAGAATAATTTAGCAAGTTCTTCTTTCATTCTTTCACCTCCCCATTTAAACATCTCTGGTGTGAGTCCATCTTCTAGTGGTGATTTTCCGTTTTTCATCCCTCGAAGTACTTTATCCACTTCTTCTTTCATTACGTCTGGGACTTCTACATCATTTTCTTCTAAGTCTTCATTTCCTATCTCTCTCTCTCTCTATATATATATATATATATATATATATATATATATAGCCGGATTTCGTCGTGGATTTAGCACAATGGACTACATACAAACATTGAATGAAGTTATGGAAAGGACTAATGAATATGAACTTCCACTATGTTTGGGATTCATAGATTTTGAAAACGCTTTCGATTCGGTCTCCTTGTCAGCAGTACTTAAATCACTTGAACATCAATGCATCGAAAGTGCATACATCAAGCTATTGCGAAACATTTACTCGACTACCACTTCTGTCATTAGACTGCATCAAGAAAGTGAAAATTTTAAAGTTGGAAAAGGAGTAAGGCATTGAGATTCAATTTCTCCAAAACTGTTTTCTGCAATCCTGGAGAGAGTGTTCCAGAATTTAAACTGGATGAAGTTGGAATTAAAATTAATGGCGAATATCTTCATCACCTACGGTTCGCTGATGATATAATCCGGTTTGCTTCAAGTGCAGAAGAACTACAAACCAGAATGGAAGAACTGAGTAACGAGAGTTCGAAAATAGGCCTTAAAATGAACTTAAGTAAAACAAAAGTAATGTACAACCAACATGCTGCAAAGAAGGAAGTGAAGATTAACGGAGAGACAATAGGCATAGTTGATGAGTATGTTTACCTAGACCAGCTTAAAACATCGAATGCCAAGTTGACTGATGAAATCAATAGAAGATGTAAAATGGCGTGGAGTTCGTTTGGAAGACTACACTTTGTTTTCAAAAGCAAACTTCCAATGTGTCTGAAGCGTAAAGTTTATAATTAATGTGTCTTACCTATGATGATGTACGGCTGCGAAACTTGGACATTGAATGCGCAAACGACTCAAAGATTGAGAGTCACACAAAGAGCAATGGAGAGATACATGCTAGGAATAACCAGGAGGGACAGGAAGACAAGTGAATGGATTCGCGCACAAGAAAAGGTAGAGGATGTAATCAAGACTGCAAAGAAGATGAAGTGAAAATGGGCCGGTCACATAGCTAGACGAACAGATGGAAGGTGGACGACTAATGTACTACTACAATGGATTCCTATAGAAAAGAAACGACCGAGACGACGCCCAAATGCACGATGGGTAGATGAAATCAAGCGTTTTTCAGGAGCTACATTGATGAGGATAGCAGCAGACCGAGATATGTGGAATGACAAGAGGGAGGCCTTCATCCAGCAGTGGATAGAAAACGGCTGAATATGATGATGATATATACGTATATTCTGTACAAGAAGAATAATATAATATAGTGCTGGATAGTATGACAACATACTGATATATAAAAAAGTGAAAATCCGATATGAAAATGGTGAAAGTCTGTGTGGAATACGTTCAGTTTTACAAAAGTGCATATAATATAAAAATACTGTTCAGAAAAATTGTCGCTAGGTTGATAGCGACTCGAGTTACTCAAAGTTTCTGAATTGGAATCTGAAGTCAGTTTCTCTTTATCTGCTGAAATCTCAGATCTGTGGCGGCACTAGATTGCAAACGACCGTGAGACTAGATATAGCTGAATGCCGGTTTGTAGTAACCTTCTGTGTACCTGCTTCTTTTCTTTAGCATTGGTGTGCTGAGTGGTTATAGTGTAAAAATACTGTAAGGAAAATATATATTCTTATCAGATTGAAACGGGGGCCTAAATCGATTGTTGAACCCAAATAGGTGAACGAGCACACAAATCGATGAAAACGATCGCATAATTCGATTCGCATTTCCGAACGAGCAGGTCCGATTGCTTTGACGAAACGATGGACCGCAAGCTCTACAGCTTTTAGTATTCGAAATAAATCGTCTTCAAACACAGTTTTGGACGTTTTTGGAGCCCTCTAGCGCCGAAAGTACGCATGATAGGGCGCGTGTTAACATGAACTTTTTTTCTTGTTTTGATATGAGGATTCACCTTCCGAAATATATACAGGGTGATTCACAAAATCCGTAACATGGCCTTCACTCAACTCAGCTCCTAGTGCACAGAAATCTTTGAAATAAAAAAAAATGTTAATACCAAAGTGCATGTGCTGAATCACGTGGCGATGCTGTGAAATCAAGGGCGTCTCGGGAATACCACTATAGGGGGCAACTTCAAAATTTTAAATGGTAACAGGGGTTGATTTTTGCTTTCTTTGAAACGAACATGAAATTTTGAACAACTTTCAGAGGAAACATTTTTGAAAGTCTTCAGTTACAAGACCTACTTGGTAAGTTAACTGTTGACCTAATAATTAACTCTTGTAATTGCAAAACGTTACGAGATATTAAAACATTGTTACGGATTTCGTGAATCGCTCTGTTTGTTTGATTATTTTTTTTTTTTTTGGTCAAAATCATAATTTTTTTCATAGTGGGACATGTTCTCATAATTCTGCGACAGTTAACAACCAGAAAAGGAGCAGATGACGAAAATTCTCCTTTCCTGTACACCCCCCCCCCCCCCCTCTCTCTCTCTCTCTCACACACACACACACACATACAAGCACACCTTTTCTGAAAGGATAGTATACGAAACTTTCACAAGAGTTGCCATCAAAATTAGAGCACAGAAGTTGAAAGTCTCTCGTGCTTACTTTGTTCAAAAACCTGACTACTTTAGGAGAACAAGCGGATAAGTTTACGCTCAACTTTTTTTGTAGTCTTTTTTGTTTTTGGATAGCGCTACTTTTTTTTATTTCTTGCCAAAGATCGAAAAGTTGGGGCAACATAAGAGATATTTTTGGTTGAAGTATGTAGTGATCTTATACACCACATACACTGTAAAAAATGATATTTTTTTCCTTGTTTAAAAGGACCTTTTTGTGCAAATCAATTGAGTCTACTTTTGAGCACTATTTCTACATTTTCTCCACTAGTACACTTTAATCAAATATTTTGTTTGCTAAATCCACACTACGAGTAAATTGTCAGAATAACTTTCAAACAGAATTTACAAATTAAGAATATATCAATAAGCAGTTTGTGTAGCCTAGAAGAAAAGTAAAAATGTTGGTGGTGACGGGGATCGAACCCGAGTCGTCTCGACAACAGCCTATTGTTGTAACCAACTGCGTTACGAACACAGTAAACTCGACGCTTTTCTCACCATATACTGAAGTGCTTGCAAGGTTACATTAGTAGTTCGACTGTAGAACTTTCCAACTCAGAAACAATCCACCAGCCATTTTCTCTGGATCTCAGTGTACAAGAAAGGATCAGAATATTTTATTGCAGTGCTAGAAAGGTTGACCATTCACATTCACATGATGACCTGTTTGCTCTTCTTGTATACACTGGAAAGAATGTATTCCCGGAATCGTTTCAATTTCATTTTTTACTTGCACACTGTGTTATTTTTTACAGTGTACATTCAGTTTATACGTAGATATTACTTTCTTATGTAACATTCCTGGAAATATTATTTCATTCCCATTACACATTAGTTATACTTCTTCAGCAGAAGAAATAAGAGAATTTCAGGTAAAAAAAAGCACACAAAAAGTGTATTACTTTTTACAGTGTACCGTATTATAGTTATATGGAGATAATACTTTCTCCTCCATATGCGAAGTAGAAAGTAACTGCCGGACCAAAACGAAAGTTCAGTCGCACGTTTCAGGCTAAATTCGAGGATAGATGGAGATTCTCTTGGTCTGCCTATTAAATTCTGTTTTGCGTACCTGGAAGAAAGCGATACATACGTTTGACCCGGATACGGTACACTGTAAAAAAAATATATACTTATCTTACTTTTTATACACATTTTTGTCCTTGAACAAAATTAGCATTTTTAGTGATTATCACGAGTTCGAAATCAAACAATGGTTGCTTTTTATTTCTGCAAAAAGAGAATAACATTTTCCTGTAAAGCTCAAAAGAAATAAAATGATAAAAAAAATAAGGAAAATTTATCTTTTAAGATAAAATGAATTTAATGGGCGGTAACAACACTATGGCTTAATCCCGTCCCGAATTTATCTCTTTATGTTACATCTTATAGACTGGATAGCCAACAATATCTTAAACCATCACAGGTCGGTGCGATGACGTCACAATTCAGAGATGGAAGGCGAAAGGTAGAGGCCAATGCTGTCCTTTAGGTATCATCTCAGCAGATTTTTTTTTTTTTTTCATGTTATTTCATGTAACATTTGTTAGCTGATCTGTGTCTTTGGAGACCAGAGTAATTCTTTTAGGCAGTACTTTCAACATGATAAATTCGATTTTCTGATTAATTTATACTTTGAGTGTTGCGAGTGATGTAGTACTAAATAATCTATCTTGTATTGTATAGTAGCGACGATACTTATGTGCCTCTGACCTTGAGCGGACGAGCAATGAAGCGAGTTTAGCTTGCGCAAAAAAAAAAAAAAGAAAATGAAAACATATAAACATCACATGACTTATCGGCTCAGCTTTGTATCGGAGGCATGCAGCGTGGGCGTGGAGTGGAACGCAACAAAAACACCATACTCCCTGGTTCACAATCAAAACTTCCCGCAAAACTGACAATTTGTCATGTTGCGCATGACTGTCAGTGTAAGTAGCCTCACTAGATGGCAACTGCAAGCCTCACCGGCACAGCACTATCGTCGCAACTATATCTCGTAATAGTTGCAACACTACTGAAAGAGAGAAATGAATTTTGTTGTACACGTCCATCTAAATATATACGAATTTGATGTAGTAAAAAATGAGCTTGAACTGACTTTTTTTTAAACACTGCAACACTTTCAACACTATAATGCATGGTTTTGAGTGTCGTGCCAAGTCCATATAGTATTACGTTAGAAAAGTGAATTTGAAGGTATTTGAGAATCCACGTAAATATTTCCATAGTCTGTGTTCACATACATTTATTCATCCCTTAACTTTGCTATTTATGAACATAAGCAAGCTATAACTTTGTAAAATGTCATTCAGTATTACGAATATGGTATACTCAATTCAGTTGTCAAGTTTCGCAAATCTATTTTGCAGTTGAGAAGCATTCCTTGTTAGTTTGTAAAATGCTTAAATTCAGATACCCCCCCCCCCCAAGACACTACAGTCACGTTCAACTTCCTCCCATTAAAGTTTCTATTTTATATTTTTATTGTGTCCAAAACACGTAAATATGTTTTAGATCGACCTTCTAGCAAATATTTCTATTTTTAATTTCGGAATACTTCTAATTCTAACGTATTCAACATTGGCATTCCTAACTTTCACATGAATCTTTAAAACTTCTCCAAAGAAACGTCTGCTGAAGGTCACATAGTCAAAGAAAATGTACACTCCTTGCACAAATTTTATGACATCAAATGAATGAAGTTTTTATTACTTGTGTACACTTTAAAAGTGCAAAATTACAAACAAAACTTTTTTTTAGTTAAAATTTATTAATGGACGGTTCTGGTAATCTGGGAAAGATCTCTCTTTTTTTAATATAAAAATATATGGAAGTCGGAGTAGAAACAGGGGCCTAACCAACTTGGCTACAAAAGACATACTTAATCTGTCACTTTTCTCGCTATATTCACCAGTTATATATTTTATGTGTGTTCTAATGTTTAAAAGGTAATCTAGAATTTCAATATATACACATTTCGTCACAAGGACTAGTATTCGCACCATTCTTTAATGTAACTTATAGACCTATCATTTTCCCCTGCTGTTCGGATATTAAAAATCATCCCTTCTCTCTCTCTCTGGCAAGGATCAAGCATTCAGAGCCCCCTACCGAGGAAACACCAAAACACTAGCAAAGACCGAGATCATCTCTAACAAGTACACCCTACCAATACAAAACCAGTTTCTCTCCCTATCTTGCTCGCCACTGCAGCATCATCCCCCAAAGGATCAATACAACAGCAGCAGCAGCATCCAGACGATGCCTGCAGCGACTATTATGCCACCTGGTAGCGTTACTGTGAACCACGTCAAGGTTCTGAGTTTGCAGGCAGTCTCCCCGCTCGCCTCTCGCGCCCTCTTCTTTCTCTCGGGGTTATTTAGATATAAATTAAACTTACAGTTAATTTGTTTCATCTTTCGAAGCAGTGAAGAATGAACAAAGAATCTTTTTTTATCCTCCCAAAAAAGATGATAAAAGAAAACCTCTGCGCGAGACCGGTTCATTTATCTTCTTTTTAGCTGTCTACAACCTTATATTGATCTCAATCTAGATTTGGGCAGATTAAAAAAAAAAATATTTTTGAAAATTGTTTTAAAAAAAGACTAAGAAAGCAGAAAAAATAAGAATGAACAATTCTTATCATAGGTGTCCTACTGCGTTATCTAAAAAGTTTAGGAACAACTAAATATATTCAAACTTATTTAAATAAAATCAACTTACTGGGTTTTAAAGTGATCATTAAAAGAGGTTTTGAAAAGGCGAATTTCCGGATAATGTACTCCTAAAAAAACCTTTTTTTTTTTTTGTTTTTTTTAGAAAATGATTTTACATAATTTAAAAGTATTTTCCAGTACTTATGTGCTACTTCGTTGTAATAAATTAATACGTAAGTATCAAAGACGTCTCATTAATGGTCGTTAAAAAATTAAAATTAAAAAAATTACAGTTAAAATCTCACTCCAGTTTTATTTAAGTTCAAGGATGGCTGGGTTGTAAGAGTACATTTCCTTGGCTGTCGATCTCTGTCACTATATAACTTTATGTAGGGTTGCCGGATTTTCAATATTGAAATATGAGACACGCTACTTGGTTCTCTCAGCACCTGGATGATCTGGTAACCTTATCTACGTATTTATAATATTATACCTAATTTAGTTGATAATCTAACTTATCAAATTTAGAACTTAGACTTGCAGAACCCAAAATGCAAAGGCCGGAAGTTTAAAAATGGAAGAGACATCTAACGTTGAAATTGTAGAAACTTTACCGTAGGTGTTGTTTTCAATATGGCAACCTCTCTCACTTTATTTTATTTTGTCTTCTATACGAAACAAGATTTAATTAGCAAATCATTGAAGTACGGAACTAATGAGTGTCCCGACAAACTGTCTCGGGAAACTGGGACAAGATCGAAAAAAAAGTGCCTAACCTTTATAACGGTGCGTCTGGCAACCCTAACCTTTAATATACCTACGCTTATGAAGATATTTTAATGAAATGTATTACACAGGAAAAGGAATTCAACAGAGGTACAAGAAATGAACAATAATTTCGCTCGCTCGCTATTATGAATTCGGTGCTTTGATGGATGTTTATGTACGCTCAAGAAAAATCTTCCCATTACGCAAGAGAAAAATCTCGTAAATTGTTTTTACAAATATAGCATTTTCTTTAATAACTCGTATCCTATTAACGATTTCAAAACGAAACTTACACCATCTATAAAAGGAAATTTTTACTACTGATTACTCCTACATTTTCAATGCTCTATCATTTTATTCTAAGATAGCGACTGAATATTCAAATTATGTGTTTACAACCCTAAATTCGTAACTCTTACAGCGCCCATAAAGAAATTTGATTTAGAGGTAGCAAAATAAAATAGTGGCAAGTGAAGTACCCGTAGGCGTACAAAGCAAATTGCTGGAAGTATATACAATATTTAATTAATTGGTTCATCGTACTAAAGCTAAAAAATGTAAACTTGAACTGCTAAGCCTACAAGTGAACTGAAGTCAAAGATAGTCGCAAGGGGTCGCAATTCTAAAGTCAAAATATACGCTGTTAGTTTTCCACATTAAGAAGGTAATCCAAAACATTAATCATAAAAAGATATTACGGAAAAGGTGGTCAACATTTCTCGCTACAATAGCACCATGTCCACCATCTTGAAATCCGCCATATTGGATTCCGGTCAGGTTTTTTTTTTAATAGGAAGGTGGTCATGTGACGTATCAATTTGGACTAGAAGTGTCTCACAAATGCAATAGTGAAATTAATTTTAAGCTATATGCACTAGGTTTCAAGTCATTCATAATCAAATTTTGTAAATATGTATAAAATGTGTGGAGTATTTTGCAAGTTGCGGAGCCCCTGTGACTTATAAGCCATTCCTATGCCCCTGGTTTGCCTATATGTTTTTTTTTTCGTCTCTAGGTCCCCATGAACACACTTTGCAACGTTACTTTGTCACTCATAGCTCCCCCATTTTTGCCTAAACTTCCAACATTTTTTAATAGTTTCTCCCACAATTTCCATCCTGTTTTTTCGCCTCTCTTTTTAACTTTTGTTATTGATTCTGGCAACATAGCATAGTATCAGGTCATCAGCCAGCGACAGGTCTTAAAGGTGTGAATAGTACCAGAGTTTCAAAAAACACTGAAGCGGTGAAGAGTTACACAGTAAATGAGTGGTGGGCCACGGGGGCAGCCTAAATACTTAAATTATTATATCTCCTTACGGGTTTTCAACCCGTAGGAGACAGTTTCAGGTGAGAAAAATAGTGTGGCTTTATTTTTGTGTTTTTACTTTTTAATGCCACGTTTTTTTTTAAAAAAAAAGTATTTGCTAAAATACATTAAAAGGCAGAATAAGGCATTATGTTAAAAATAGGCATAAGAAGGTAAAATAGGCGAAAAGGCAAAATGAAAAACTGCTTTAAACGCTCCCACGATGACTAAAAAAAAGGGTTAACTATTATTTATAGGTTAATAATTTGTAACAGAAATGAAAAGGCATTTTGCCAAACTTCCGGGCTCTAGATATGAGTAATATTTTGATTAACATCTTAGTTTGAGAACTAACAGAGTATTTTTTGACTTTAGAATAAGCCTTGCGACCAACTTTGACCTTGATTCACTTGTACAAGGTTATCGTTCAGCAAACAAAGTTCACTTTGTTAGCTTCGGTAATATGAACCAATGAATTGAACACGCACTTCCAGCAATGTACGCATAGAGTTAGCTTCTTTAATAAAGAAAAACACAGCTTTCTGACAAGGCTGATAACTTACATTTTAATAATAAAACGAAACTAAAAAATAACAGTTTCGAAAATATACCACCTCCTTCTTCAGACTTCACACTACAACAGAACATAAAAAATATACCGGGTATTGCCATATATTGTCCTAATATTCACAATAATAACTATTAATGATAAAGGTGCCTACGTAGTATTATCGTTCATATTAAAGAAAACTTTATTTTCTTTGCCCAGAATTTCTTGTTTTTTTTACGCCGTTTTCAAATAAATCACGCATATCCTCAATAAAAAAAATCCCTTTCGGTAGGCCTACAGGCTGAGGTAGATTTCGAAGTTTTGCTGGGAGCCGGGGCTCGCCCCCAACTTCAGTGCTTTTGAGAGGATGCGCCTCCTTTATCTTAACCAAAATCTCCCTGCAGCACTACACCACCACGGAGTACATCTTCACCCTCCCACGGTCGGCTGCGCCCCCAAAGGGAAGATTTGCCCCATTTATTATAACCTACTCTTGGTCATACACCTTCAAAGAAAATTTCGTTTCTCTACCTTCAATGATTTGGAAATTGGGTTTTTGGGGCGGCCAGTTTGGATCCAAGTTGACAACTTTTTGAAAGTTTTCTTATTTTGTCGTGACCTACTTGTGATAGTACAACTTCAAGTAAAAATTCATTTATCCAGCTCAAACGGTGTGCAAAATGGGATTTTGGGCGGTCATTTTGGATCCAAGATGGCGACTTTTCCCAAATGTTGTGATATTTCCCTAAGCTACTCGTCATAATGCACCTTTATGCCAAATTTTGTATCTCTAGCTCAAACGGTGTGGAAAATGGATTTTTAGGTCCGCCATTTTGGATCCAAGATGGCGTCTTTGAACTCATTAGGTAACATTTTCATAATCAAAAAGTGATGTTGTACCTTTATGCCAAATTTGATTTCAATAGCCCCAGCGGTTTAGGCTGTGTATTCTATACAACAATGGGTTCGGCGGCCATTTTGGATCCAAGATGGCGACCGATTTTGCTCATTAACGAACTTAACCGAGCTATTAAGCCTAGAAACAACATATAAAAATTTGGTTCAAATATCTTCAAAATTATGGCCGCTAGCGTGTTAATATATAAATATACACTTTCATATCGTACCGATCTCAATAGGTATATTTTCTTCGAAATCTACCTAATAAGAAAGCCTTCTACACATTAAAAACCTTAATTTAAAAGCATTTAGTGTAATGCTCAATGACTTCGAGTCAATCGTTCAGAAACGGAGAATAACAAATTAAATACGCAACATCTGTATTTACTTTTAGAGACTAACGGTTGTAAAAATTTCTTATTAACGACAAGCAAGGAAGTGTTAACGTACTTCATAATACAAGGTGTAAGAGGGGGATCCAAGAAGAATTTATGTTGTAAAAACTAGTTTGTCATACTCGATAATAATAATCGAGTTATTGAAATAATGCTGACTGAAAACGTTTCAGATAAACACAGTCGCAGGCTACAAACTTCGATTTAAGTCAAACTTTTTAAATTGGAAGAGGGTAATTTGGCACATTTTTTAAAACTGCTCGGTTCTGGGAATGACACAGATAGTGTTATTATATGTATCTACCTCCTCTTTAAGTGTCTAGGGCCTTTGAAGTTAGTACCCAGGCTTTACAAATGAGATATGCAGAGGCTGCTTTCGAATATCCATATGTGTTAACATTTAAAAAAATGTCATTCCCGAATAGATAAGTTAGCCTACAGGGAACAAGAAGGGTCAATCAGGTGTTTGGGAGTGAAACTTCGAAGAATGTAGGTCTCTTAAAATTTAAGTACTATTAGAGATCTCAAAGCAGTACAATTTCCTGAAACTTCAGTTTACTGGTTAAGGATTCAGTCACTGTAGTTCGAAACACAACTGTATCCTTCGTTACTGGAATTCATATTTTCCTTTCAACAATATGTTACATTTTTTGGAAGAATAACTCAAATGTAAGGAATAAAATGCAATCAAAGAAGAAGAATGCAAATACTTTGACCTTAGTAGTAAACTTTGATAAACTTAGTCTTGTACAGACCAATTTAGTAATGGTTTGTGTCGATTAAGGCAAGCAAAATGCTTTTAAAATCCTCAAAAACCAATGTCCCATAAGGTATTCGAACTCACAACCTCGTGGACGACGCCACACGATAAGGATTTCCCAG
>JAGDQP010022308.1:19373-30595 GCA_022664845.1 Lepisma saccharinum
TTTTTTTTTCCTTGTCTTTTCCTCTGCCAGAATATTTAACTTCTATATTTTCGAACTTTAAATGTACTTGCCGAAAAAGACGTGACTAGCAGATTAAAGCTTGTTTCTTTATTGGATTCTACTTATTACACACAGACACAGGCGTGGGTTAATATATATATATTTTTTCTAATGAAAGAGAAAGAGTTTTCAAAAAGAAAAACTGTAAGAGTAAGAAATGTGTCACGTTCTCTTTATTGAGCTATTAAAAACAAATTTTTGACGATTATTTTCGATAAGTTGAAAAAGGAACACAAGTGATGGCTTACAATGTGCTGTTAAAAAAAAAGACCTTTTTCAACGTAGCAAAGTTTGTTTTCTCCATTCGTATAAACAGTTATTGCAGATTGGAATAAGCAAATCTCTCCGGTTGCCAATCTGCGACAAGGGTAAACAGTTTTTACTGCATAACAAAGAACTTTAAGTTCTCGCATTTAAAAACAAACACAAAACAAGTTTCTAGTACAGAGATTCTGCCAGAGATCCCCCCTCCCCATGTGTCACTCCAACTTTAAATTTTTTAAGGTTAAAAATCGATTGAAACCGTGCAAAACTCCACTAACATCGTTCAAATTTGACTTTACACTCCATGAACTGAAACGATTGGCGGAATCCCTGTCCTAGTATACACTTAATAATGTAGATCATTCCCGCCATCTTGGTATGACCTCTCCATTGATTTACGTGGGAATTGTTTTACTAGTCTTATGTCTCTCAGGAGCGTCATTTTTAACTTCTGTTTTCGATTAGTGTTTTGTCATGTTTTCTTTGACTCATGCTGTTTCATAGAAATGCAATATTTTACACACGAAGAGTATAATTTCCCGTTAACATGTTGTGATTTATATAGTAAACTAGTAATAACACATTGTACTCATATATTTGAAGAAACTTCACAAACCGAATCCCTAGAAGGGTCAAAATAACCACAAAGGCAAATTTCGTGAAAAACGGAACTGGGATATTCTAACTTCTGGGAGGCATAAAATGAATAAAACAGTGTCCATGTAAATCATGGAAAGGTCATACCAAGATGGCGGGGTGATCTATACCGTTAAGGCGACCCTGATGACAAGGTACTGAAGTGCACATATAGAAAAATACCATAGGGGAAGGTAGTGATATCATCAGATTCAAAATGGCCGAGAAAAATAAAGATTTCCTGAACTGAGTTTAGAAGCCAGTTTCTCTTTATTTTTTTTAAACGCTAGCGCCCCATATAGACTGAGTGTATATAGTACACAAATACCTCAAAAGAAGGTTGTGGCCTTGTCGTATTAAAATAGGCGGATTATTCAAAGTCTCTGCAGTGGAATCTGAAGCCGGTTTCTCTCTTAGATGATATTCTGCGTTACAGAAAGAAATGGACAGACGGGCAGAGCAAAATTAAAGAAGGATCAAATAAAAGTTACTGGTCCGTTGAAAGAAATGTTCCGCCAAAAAGAATATTATTTTACCCCTTAACTGAAAACATTATATGAATTTAAGTCAAAGTGAAAAGTAAAACATTCGAAAGTAAATAAATAACACTTCTGTTTTGAACTCAAGCATACAGTCCAGGAATATTTTTTTTTTTTAATCCACAGACCATCAACAGAAATACGTAGATCCAACCCCCATTGCCCAGGCTGTAACGTCACCTACTCTGGATTAGCAATGGGTAGGCACGTGGGTTCGAATCCAATGAGCGGGACGGGTGTAAGCCATAGTACTGTTACCGCCCATACGCTTCATTTTATCTTTATCTTATCGAATCCCACGGCCGACTGTCCTGACTAAGTTTTTCCACGGTTGACCCTCAGTTTCACCGCGCGAATAAGGCCCTGGCCGCTACCTTCCACATACTCAACTCTACCCTATCCCAGCCTGAGCCAAAGATACCTAAAGGACATAAATAAGTTCAATTCAATTCAAAATAAATACATCACTAAAAGAACAACACATATTTTACACATGTTGTACACAGCTTTGGTTGTGTGTGCAGGACTTGGTAAGAGTTTTTTCCATTATCTTTTATAAATAAATAGTGAATATTTGTTGCGCACTAAAGTTTTCTAAAGTACACTTTTTAAACACTTCCGGAATAGGCCTATATTTTTGTTCGCAGTAAGTCCTAGTACCAAATTCCTCAATTTGTTTTCAAATGTCATCGTATCTAGTGGGAAATGGGAGTGTCCGTGGTAGGTGAGTTCGATTATTATTAATTGTGAGAAGATCCTCTTCAGCCAAACGTTTTCCTGGGGTTACGAGAACCGATTATTAACACATTTTTACTTGTAACAACACGTTTGTTCACATCTTCTTACATTTAAGTTGCTCGGAAGTGATCAAACGTTAACTGCTTTCAGGTGTTCGAAAGGTGCACCTTACGTGTACAAGTGAATGGTTTTTATACAGGAAACCAAAAGGTTTTTTTTTTTAGAGGCTAACTTCTGTAAAAATCCGTAGAACTCTTTAGCACTGATCGGAACCGCAAGAAGTAATCATAATTGGAAGAAGACAAATATTACTATAAAAAGGGAAAGACGTTCACTTACAAGTACGGTAACTGAACACTAGCGTAGTTAAGCAAGCTTGGCATCAGGGACAAGCTTTAAGCGGGGACCACGCAAAATTTTTGGGCGGCACAAATCACGACATATTATACACCTCTTATTTACACACACATGAAAGAACATTTTGGAGGAGACAGAGAAAATTTTAAGGACGGCCCCAAGGCCCCAATCTCGCTTCACTTTAGCGACCGGCCTGTAGTTAAAATTGTATTTATTGTCTTTAAGACATTATTGTTCAGCTCGGTATAGGGTAAAGAAATGAGAGTGAAGCCGTTGTACGGTGTTATTTCAGCGTTAGCTTGATATGACTGAGGAATACTGGAAAGTCTCAGTCAGGACACCATTTAGTATATTACGTTAAATTAAACTTGGATTAAACTCCTATAAAATGTTTGCATTCTAATATGAAGAAGTGGAAGAAGTGTGTTGTATCGCACAATCTTGTACATTAATTACAGTTTTTTTTTTTTAATTATATAAAGGGGCAGATAAAAGGAACGTTTTATTGGTTTCAAAACCACCTTCCTGTCCGGAATTCATAGACTTATTAGTAATCTCACATGTCTCCTATTCAACAGTAGCTGCGTTAATATAAATATGTAAGCAAATTATATCAAGCGGCCGTAGCTCAGGTTAGAGCATTGACTGAGAACCGAAAGGTCCTTGGAACGATTCCAACGGCCTCTCATCCTAACTAAGGTTTTTTCCAAAGTATCATGGTATAACTTTTGTCTCTGTAGAAACCATTGTTCCCCCACGTATGTTAGAAGCACGAATAGTTTGTTTTTTCTTCACATAACAATATAAACCAAGTACTCACTCTTCCTAGCTCTTTCAAGGAGTCTTGATTCGTAATTAAAGTATTAAATACCCCTTAAATAAATAAATCAAGGTCATTTTTAATGTCTCTATCGCTGTGATGTGAGTAAGTTGTTTGGACATGTTCTATGCCATCACCATAGAAACGCGATCAAGTGACGTCACAGCTTCGCTCCAAACCATTTATTTCCGAAACCGCGACCGTTATTCACGTTAACAACGCCTGCATTATTCATTCGTTGAGAAATTCCAAAATGGACAGAAAGACGCATAAGAAACTAACTAAAAGAAGTTGCCTTCACGTGTATGTTTTTCTTCTTCTAATGTTTGAGTAGTAAAATATAAACTAAGTAAAACAAATTAGACAAGGCGATCCCTGACACCAAAGAAAGTGCCAGGACGGTGCCATGGCAACAGTACAGTCCTGTTCTGCCCACAAGATAATAAATATAAAATAATACTTACCACTTCTCTACCAACGCTTTATTAATCTCTCAAACTGACTACCTTCAACACTCACCTGTAAAGAATAAAAATAAGTACTTGTTTACAAACATTTCATTAGACATTTGCACGACAGATGCATCTAGATTCAACCACTCTCAAAAGAGGTTAATATGTAACATCAGATATAACGCATTATGATCCTTATCTCTAATCTCTGACAATATCCATAACATGTAACAGAATTAATCAACCTGCGTGTAGAAATATTCCATTTGTGATATACATTTGACAGTTTTTAAAAACTAAAATTCACTATTTGAAATGTTTTCACTACATAGTGCCACAAATTCTGATAAATTTGCTGTCCAAAATCTCAATACTAAATTGGAGTATTAGGATAAATTAACTACATAAAACTGTCTGCCATCTTTAGGCACGATAAATAAATAAACTAACGAAAAAAGACTATGCATTTGCCAAAAGATATGGTAGAGTACCTAGTATCGTGTAGGACTGCTTCTAGCTGGGGAAAAAACAGCACCTCGACGTGCCATTGAGTCCACGAGATGAGTGAAAGACTTCTGGAGCAGAGATGTTCAGCTATACCGTCTGCATATCTACGCACAATTCCCTGATAATTCGTGGTAGTATGTGCTAATGAACATTCTACCACATGCCGTAAGTACTCGATTGAGTTCATGTTGGGCGAACGTGAATGGCCACACCATTCGTCGGAACTATTCATAATGCTCCTTTACACTAATTCTGAACAACTTGGACCTGATGATCAGTGTATTATCCTGCTGGAACATCCTATTGTTCTGGGGATACATGAAAATCATTGAGGTGACGGGAGAATTTACCACTTTAAACGAAAACGTCAATAGGTGCCTAAAGGAGGGGCGGTGGAAACAGACAGTGACACAGGACCTTCACCTGTACAAAGTGATGAGTATTTGATAGAATAATGCACAGTATAATTCATTTTGAATTCATGCCACCGAATCAGACAATGACGGCGTAGATCTACTGCCAACAGTTGGAACGGCTGCGGGCTGCATCCCTGGGCAAACGCCCTGCACTGGTTAAGCTTAAGGATATGCTGATACAACGCTCGCCCACACATGACAGGAATTATCTGTTGGAAATTGTAGGAACTTGAATGGGAGAAAATTCTCTACCCACCTTATTAACCGGACTTTGCGTCTACAGACTTCAGTCTGTTTTACAGTCCCCATAACAATCTTGACGGAAAACGATTCAAAACATAAAGGATGTGAGGCGAACAGTTACTGAGTCTTTTTTCATGCAAATTCGAAACTTTCTTTAAGCAATGAATTTAAATGCTGATTAAAAGATGGCAGAGAGTTGTAGAATTAGGAGGCGAGACTACGGTGATGACTGCGGTATGTTCTAGGTATGTCCTCGTTCTTTCCTTAATTGAGCCAAAAGAATAACGTTACTTGTAGAAAATCCCATTTAAACTGACGATAAATAAGATGAGAAAAGCGATAATGCCTTTTGTTCCACTAATGCCTAACACAGGCTACTCCCTAATAAATTTCATACCATGAATTGGTAAATGGGTTTAGAAAAGTGTATACCTCAGACCAACTATTTCCTTTTGTGTAGTGAAACTATGTCGAACATTCTAGCATTTAAACTTTAGTGATTGTAAACACCAAATTACTACCAACTCATCATTGAGTCAGTAACACAAATAATAATAATAATAATAAAAGGAAGTAATACCAGGTACCTTTTAATAATTTTGATATGGCAATAAAACATACTTAAAATGGAAAAATGTTGATGGTCAAATTTTTAATCCGTTAAAATGTAGGCAATAATTTGTAATTTCCAAAATTAGACTTTCTTTCTAATTTCATGTTTCTTTCAAGTTAACGAATTTCCTGACAATATTCTAAATTTTTGACGTTTCTTAAAAAAAAATTGAACTTAGCAAATTAAAATTTTAAAGATCTTTTCCGGGCTGAACTAGCAGTTTTTTCTCCAAGCCCGTCGCCTCTGAGGAAAGGTGTCCGCCGGTGATCACTCTTTCAGGGATAGGAACCGGGAAGGTAGCGTCCCCATCCTTAGGTACCATTCTGGAATTGACCTGTTGAAAACTCTGCCAAACCTCAGTCGAAATAGCCAAAGTGGGGCTTTTGAACTGGCGGATCTCCCCATTGTCGAAACGATATCCACCGCGACGATATCGACTGGACCACGCGAATTGATCAGAAAAGTACTGCTCAAGAACGACCTGTATACATTTTTAATATTTTATTTTGCATATTAATTTTATACCGATAGTTCTTTATCAACGTTTCATTAAAATATATCGTGGGCAACGCAACGATGTATATCGTGGGCAACGCAACGATGTATATCGTACTGAAAAGGGGAAGTGTTGCAACGATGTTTTTCTGGAAACTACACTAATTTTGAAAACCAAAGAGTTTTAATGACAGTTTGACATACTAAGAAAAGGTGAACCATCACCTTATATTTTCAGCATTATGTGGAGTCAACGTAAAACACTTATTTACAGACTATAATAGGTAGATAAAAATTGGCCTTTATTGACTCAAAACCTTTCTGTGTAGTGAATTTATTGTTGAATTATTATTAACGTCCTAAATGAGGTGGTGAGTTTCTAACGACGGGAGCTACAGTGTTAATAAAATGTGCTCCGAATCACTCCATTGAAATCATGATCACGCGAACAGAGAGAGAGCGTGCGAAACTTCTCGGCCAACCAGGATGTTGTAGTGCAATTTTATTAAATATTTTGGGTGCTGTTATGTCACATCACAATCTCAGTGAATTTCATTTATGACCTTTAAGCATCTAAGGCACAGGCCGTGATAGGGAAGGGGAAAATATTCGAGAAGGTGTCATCCCGGGATCTGCCTGTTGACTGAGAAAAAACCCTGGAAAAGCCTCAGTCAGAATGGAAAGCCGCTGGTATCGAACCCACGATCTCCCGAAGGCTACGCCAACGCTCTACCACTGAGCTACGGCGGCTCGGTTTCACAATCTCATGATAGGATCAGTAATATGAAGTAAGTGTCGCATATATTCTTTTCTGATTTATATCACTGCAGTATGGTCTCTTTGGAAAAATATATTAATGATCTGTTGATGCATTTAACAAACTTCAAAAAGGATATAGTGCTAAATTTGATGCGTGTGTGTCTTTTGTTATATTAGTGCGGCCATAAATCTCGAATGGGTGCACCGATATAAATGTACTTTTATGCGTTTTATAAGGACTACTCCCGATGTAGTAGCAATGTTGTAGTATCTTCAAGATGCATACAGAGAAAGGTAGGTAAAACGGGATACTAATTTGATCGTTTCAGCTTTTATGGGCTTTTATTACTTTAATTAATTAACAGCTATGTTTAGACGTGACAAAGATAAGGGGCTTTCCCCGTATTGGGACGGGCGTAAGCCATAGAGCTGTTACCGCCCATACAATTCGTTTTATCTTATCTAATTTGATCGTAATCGAATCGAGTATCGTTTTGCTGGGGCCAAATGTACAAAACTTCTATGCTAGTCTTGTTAATATTCTTATGGCTCACTTAAAAGTTGAAAAACATAACCCTTATACATTTTTCTTCAAATTTGTATGTTTGTTCTGTGGCTGGACGTTTCATTTTGTCGAAACACCATCCCTTTTGATTAGTATTTAGAACCACCTATACAGTACTCATTACTTGTGCATTGGGTTTTCATGTCTTGCATTTTTTTTTAAATAACAGAGCATTTCTGGATTTTTCAATCAACTACGCATACTAATGTCACGTCTCATTACCTCCTCTCAAAATAAATTAATGGCAAAACTGACTTAACCCATGTATTTTGGGTAAAATTCTGGCCCATATTGATATGATACATGCCACCCCTTCCTATTTAAAAAAAAATCGAGCAAGATTCAAGACGGTCGACTTCAAGATGGCGGCCATAATGAACGTATCCCCTAAAAGATAGCGCATTTACCTAATATCTATTAATATGTATTGGTTTTCCATTATTTCAAACATTTTATAAATAAACGTGTTTTCCCTCGTAAATGCTTATTCTTATGAACCAAACTTTTGGCCACTTCGTCTCGTCTTTATGGACGAAAGCACTTTTAATCGTGCTTTCTGATGGTTTCATGATGCACCCTACTCCTCTACCAAGTTTGGTCGAAAAAGCGCTTTGAGGCATCGATAGGCTTACTTGTTATAGCTTGCAATATCCTCTTACTTACTGTATAATAGAGAAGAAAAGAACTTAACTATCAATTAAATCATCCGACGTCTTGGCAAGTTCAAGCATTAAGACCAAACCACACTACAAGTCAGAAATTCTTGGTGCAGATTATTTGAATTTATTTATGGCCTTTAGGCGTCTTAGGTTCAGGCCGGGATATGTGCGGAGAAGTATGCTGAAAGGTAGTCGGCCAGAGCTTAATAAGTAGAAACCATCCCGATACTTGCCTGATATGACTGAGGAAAATCCCTAAGAAATACTCAGACAAGATGGGTGGCCGTTGGGATCGATCCCAGGATGTTTTGAATGCTAAGCCAACACTATACCAACTGAGTTATTGCCTTAGTGAAAGAGTATGTGAATTATTTAATCATTCCTACCATTTCTCTTTCCACTGGCTTGGATTTAGATCTTACAACATTGTTGACAGGTGCTAGTAATGGACGCAAAGTGGTTTTCTTTTCGACTGTACATCCCAACTATTCGATACTGAAATAATTGCTCTTTTACAATCAGACACTGAAATACAAGTTTTCAAAATTAATTTTAGTTTGCGTCATCGTGTTTGCTGTTTAATTACTTATTTACCTATTAATTCCATAAAGATTACTGTTAGTTTCTATTTCAATCGGCGATTAAAATTGATTAATAGAACATTTTCAAATAAAATGAAACGTATTTGCTATTGCGCCACATTACTGTCACATTTAAAAGCTATGAATTCTTGTATGATCTCGATTTTCATTTGACTAAATAAACACTAGGTGTCTATTACAAACTGCTACATTTTGTATGTTAAAATAGGTGCACTTAAACGTTTTATTTCTATTATTTCCGAACTGTAAGGAAATTTAACATATTAAACTTTAACGAAAGTAGTAAAGGAAAGTTATGTGATAGTTGAATAACAACATTTGCAACTGTGTCGTATTTTACGTTTCGTGCAAATTGAAGTTCTCTGCTTGATAACAGAGAAAGGTGTTTTGGAGCGAAGAGATAGAGAATTTGTCGCATAAAATTCAGTTTTACGATTTCTCGTTCTCCCATGTTGAGTTCCGAGTGGGCGTATCTTTGCCAAGCTCAACTCGTCTTTCATATTGAATCAATGTAACCCATTGTGTGTTATTTGTAACCTAACTAAACTATAAATAGTTTTATAAATTAAAATAACCCTTCCAACAAATAATAAAACCACCTTGAAAATGCATTAAAAGTAAACAACTATTTTATTCAAGGAGGGGTATATGTAATAATTTAAAAGTCTTTTGCGCGATGACAAGTTAGCGGGCTGCATCGGTAATTTAAAAGTTGAAAAGATATTCGCGAAACTGTTCATGAAAATTGATATAAAAGAACGACTGATAGCCTGTCGTGTCATTACACAAACCTCGAGAAGAGTTCGAAACTTATCCAGAATCTTTTCATCTAATAAATAGTACACTAAAACCTCGTTTATCCGGACTTGATGGGACCGGGACCGTTAAGGATAAACTAAATTCCGGATAAACCAAATTCACAATTATTTTATGTCACAAGCACCTGCAAAAACAGGAACACAGTAATAAAGGTTTAGTTTACAAGAGACAATTTATTTTAATAAATTTAGGCGGAATACAACACTGTACATTTACACTACGGAGGAATTAGGCTAATCCATGATCATTTGAGATGTATGCGCGAACAAAAGTACATCTGCTATGCTAAAAGATAGAACATAGACTTTTGTTCTCGCACACGCCTCATTTGTATATAACGTACAGGTATTTTGAAACTGTCCAAAATTTACTTTAAAGAAATCGTTCTGGGTGAACGAGGTTTTAGTGTAATTACTAGCAAATAAAAGCTTTTGTTGGGAACTAGTTCTTGAAGGTAAGAAACGTTGTTATTCTCACGACGTTTGGGTCCAGGTAGATTTCGTATGTTCTAATACATATACTTCTTTCCCCATCAATTAAATAATGAAGAACTCTGATACATCATTATATGGTATTTATTCACTTGATTAAGTTTTGGTCCCAATTTTAAATATTTCCCTGGGATATTTCAAATCTAGCAACTTAGTTTAGTTACAAGGTCAAGTCACTAATCTCTATCTCAAAGCAAATATTGTTTTCCTCTCTTCGGAAATTGAACAATTAATTGGAAAGATGCTCCACCCTCGAATTCGTATCATACGAATCGATTTATCGAAGAATTCATATTGAACAGGCAAATCGAGTGACACATGTTCGACTAACGAGTCAAGGAAAACTCATTTGTAGTTAAATTAAAGACACTTCAAATTGTGGAACAGAGAAACCTACGGTCACAGAAAGCCATATGTATACAGACAGATAACTTCCTATATGGTCCAAGATAATTGAATAAAGCTCAGCATTAGATAATAATTTCAAAATTGATCGGACATGACATCATACTTATAGTCATATATGGTGCCCGAACAAACACAAAAAATGTGTTGCTTGCGCGAAAGGCAAAACGGATGAAAAGTAAATTATGACATCCCTGCATGAGTTAGTAGCCTGGACAGTGGACACTCCACTCATTTCGTCTACGTACTGTTTGTACAGAGTTCTGATTAACATTGCTAGTAAGACAGCTGCCTGGAAATTTCTAGTAACTTGACAAATAAAAACCAAACATTATTTAGTTTTAAGGCATACTTGGAGTAAAAGAAAAAAAAGAAGCCTGAAACAAGATTTGAACACTGGTTGTTCAGTTATAACTTCAGCGTCTTATCAGCTGGACTAAACTGCCAGTCGTATCAAACCATTACAGTGACAGAAATGCGTTGCCTGACCACCGAAGACAAACTAAATTACTCCCAGGACATATCCCACATTTTAATCAATTTTCAATTTGTCAATTAGTGATTATAATAGCCGTTTCTGCGAAATAATGTTCTGTAGGTTTCTGTAAAATTTGTTTTGTTATTCGACTTTAACGGCAAGATTATTTACTAACCAGCGGTGTTTTCAGTGGAGTGACTACTTGTACAAATAAACGCTATTGCGCAAAGACTACTGAAGGCTAGGTTAACACTCAGGCAACATCTTACTTTGAGGAAGAAATCGAAAAATCCATGTCCAGTTA
>JAGDQP010022309.1:0-18003 GCA_022664845.1 Lepisma saccharinum
AAGGATTTTGTGGCTTCACAAAGTAAATACTGACAAAACTGTCACAAACAATTAATTATTTTACATTGTCTCAATTGCTTTTGTACGAGGTTAAAATAAATGTTGCAAATAGTTGTATAATGTCACGTGTTACCTAATTGAAACATCTAAGACAAAATGTTATAAATTTTTGTTATAGAGATATATATGTCCAGTTTCCCTTCCACTTCCATTTCAGCTAAATCTAATCTCAAACAAAAGGACAAAATCGAGTGTTATAGATTCTAAATACGGTAGTTCACTTATGATGATCGAATCATCAGATGCTGAAAAGCCTTGAATAACCTCTTTCTTCGTCTGTTGACAACTTTTAACTACGGCTACAAAGATGGTTCAGGTGTCGCTGGAAAGACCTCGTTCACGCAAGTTCAGCACGGCATGGATCATCCATATAGAATGAGTAGGTCTTGAGATATGACGAGGGGGCCTTTTCCGCATCGTAGCTTTCAACTTAGGAACTACTAAGGCAACGAAGATGGTTGATATTTCTTTCCTATGTGGTTTAAGCTACTTCGAGACGCAGTTTTCATCGTGTCTTTATATTTGATGCTATAGAGAGTCAGTAGGTTGCGTTGTAGGAGTATTTGATTTGGTCCTTTGTCTGCTGAAATTTGCATCTGAAATTGGTAGCGCTGCAACCTGATGGAATATTGTGATTATTTTAATTGCAGAAACTACATTATAAAAATAAGCATTGGGTGTAAGTACCATTTACTTATGAATCAGTTATTTCAGAAACTGGACTTCTCCGTTTTTGTCCAGTTTCGAGTTATGCGTATATATGCTACCTTAGAAGGAAGAGTTATCATTTTAGACAGGAAATAGACATCTGAAATATTTACAAAACCTCCACAATGTAGTATAGCATTTGATATTTTAAGTGGAAACCTCTGGAGATGTCTGCTTTTTGCGTATGATGCCTTAGTCGACGATATTCTTGTATGCAAAAATATTACCCATAAAGTTAAATTCACAGAGTTGTTAATATCAAAGATGGAGCCCGGTCAGGTTCTGTTTCAATTGAAGGAACTAACAAGAGCAAGAAAGGTATTAAAAGATGTAGAGTATTCGAAGGAAGTGATTGAAAGAAGTGGTAGTAAAGCCTTAGAATATATTAAATATTTGGGAAAACTTGTGGATGACTATTGAAGAAAACTGTGGGTGGCTGTCCTAGAAAATATTTTGAAAATGATTGACCTTGAGATCGGGCAGAAAGTTTCAGCAGTTCTATGATAAGGATTGCATAAATAGTGACGATGCCTGCCTACTTGCAGTCACCTATGGAAATTATTTGATCATATTTATGTATTAATTAAGGAGATATTTAATGAATCCTGATGACGTAAACAGGATCCTTCAAGTCAGAATTTAAGGAATTCTTCGAATTGCAGCAATGGATGTGTACAGTGACGGAAGTATATACTGCAGGCGTTGAATAAACACTAATATTTAGCTTTTTATTTAATTATATTTATCGGCAGGAAGGCAGTTATGATTAAGCCGTGACATGTCTGAAGAACAGATGTGGTAGGCTTAGTCTAAAGGGTGCCTATATAGTCCATAAATATAAAGTAAATAGTAACTAACATCTAAACAATAGACTAAATAACTGCTAGACTCTCGCTGTACATAATTCCGTCAGTGTACATGTATGTAAAAAAAAGTGCTGTGTATACACAGTACTTGAAAGCATAGAACTGATAGACATGGAGCATTACTTCCTGAATTTATTTATGGCCTTCGGACATATCTCACTCAGGCCTGGATAGGGTAGAAGAGAGGATGAGGAAGATACTTGCCAGGGTCTTACTTAAGGTTATATCCCAGTATTCGCCTGTTAAACCGAGCGAAATACTGGAAAACCTCAGTCTGGGTGATCGGCCGCAGTGTGCAAAACCTAATGCCTACGCGTTGTTGATACGAAGTTCCAGTGGTGTAACAAAACCGGACCTGTGTCCCCTGGAACTTTGAATTCGTTACACACTTTATTATTATAGTTACGACATTTGACTGAGCACCCAAAGCTCGTTCGAACTCTCGCAACGCGGGGGTGGTGGTTTTTACGCCCCTGCGGAAGCCCTTCTATATAACTACCCGTACCACGAGAGTTAGGTTATTATTTACTAAAGGGAACAGTCATGTATCACTTCCATAGAGAAATAAACATGTCATACTAGATGACCCAAAAGTTAATTTTCAAAGACATTTCCTTGTTTCAGTATTTAAATTATTTGTTTACTCACAATTCATTTTCGAAAGTCTGTAATTTATTTTACATTAAAACCATGTATTATTTTCGTAGAAAAGAAAACAAGTTGAACATACCATGATAGATTTCTTGACAGTCGACATCACAGCAAATTTTAAGGTATTGCAGAAAGGGACTTCTGAATATAATTAAGAAGGGTATTAAATTTCGTTAAAAAGGCCTACTGCAAGGCTAAAATTCCCCAATGACTGATTAACAACTGGAATAAATTTAAATCTACTTGGTTTCATTTCCAATCATAAAAACACATTTTATTGAATATTTCAAAATGCTGTTGTGCGGAAAATCCCACTACATATATAAATATAAATCATATCATTCATTAACCGAGCAAAAACGACATCTTCCTTTAATTTCAGAAGTCACGTTGCTGTTAAACGTCTTCCAGTAAATTAATATTACTACTATTTAGTTCTGAAAAGAGAGGGGAAGGAAGTAAGAAGAAAAAGTTTGAAATTCTTATTAAATAAATAAGATCAACACTATCTTGTCTTTTGTTCAGTGGGTGACATAAAAGTTCTCAGCGGATTGACAAAGGTTAAGGCATTTATTTGACGCAATATAGCTAAGCTTGAGACTATACATGTCTCAAGTATGATTTTCCTAGGATGGTTGACTTAAAGCAAAATCTACGACATTTGAATACGTAGCATACCGGCATTCTTCTGGTAAAACAGGTAAATTTCAGGCTGCATGGCCGACAGTAGGACTTGTATCTGTATGCCTCCAAGCGCAGACTCAATCATCAAACTATTGAGGCTAAATCTAATTAATTTGGATGGTTTATTATACCGGAACAAGGCTTCTAAATTTCAATTTCCTTGAAAAAGTCTTCAGCAATTAGATATAACATCGTCTTTTTTTTTAATATATATTTTTTTCATCCTGATTTTGTTTAATGCTCACAATACGTGAAGTTAAATTTAATATTTTAGTAAATGTCTCAAAACTCTTAACGAATTTTTAAAATTTATTCGCGTCCTTTGAATTCATATTCTTTAAATTGTATGTAACCTCGTTGCTCTTACTAACAATTCAAATTTTACGAAACAAACAGTTTATTTCAAATTGTTAAACAAAGTTATTATGTTTATAAACCTCACCCTTTGTTAAAAGATATGTGATCACATGCATGCATATTGCACATTATGGGCGAAGTTAATAAAAATTAAAAAATGTTCGAAAGTGTTTACTCGCGAGTAAAGTATTCTTTACTCAAAAGTATTTTCTTGTGTCAATTGAGAATTTACTTGCGAGTTATTTTTATTTACTCTTATTTAAGTAATTGCTTCCAAGTTCCGAGCATTTACTTACCACAGAAGCAGTTACTTTCAAAGCATAAGTATTTACTCCAGATGAAAAGTATACTCTCTTTTCCTTCACTTAGTCCCAAGTATTTACTTAAAAATAGGCAAGTATAAGCATTTACTCGTTTTTATTCACCTTGAAAAGCATAGCATTATATATGGGGACAATACCTTGGTAAATTTGTTGAATTAAAATGATTACATTCCAACTTATTAATGTTTAATATTTTTCAGTATAATACATGTATTACACAAGTTAATAAAAAAATCCAGTTATCTTTCGTATCCCTCTCAGTATCCTCTCCAGCTAGAGTTTCTAACCATAGTAACCGTAACCATATCCAAGACCGTAGCCGTAACCAAGACCACCATAGCCATAGCCAAGACCGTAGCCATAACCAACAGCAGGATAAGCGTAGCCCAAGCCGTAAGCAACTCCTCGCTTATCTCTTACAGATTCTTCAGCAAAGGCAACAGCCATGAGGGCGAAGAGAGTAAAGAGAGCCTGTATGAAATAACAATTTTTTTTTACAAAATTATATTACACAAAATGTGATATATTTAAATTTAGTAAACCAACCAGTTGGTGAATTTCGTACTGATTACTTTTATTTCTGGTTTCATTTTTGTTCTTTTTCAATTATTATGTTGTTTGAATAATGAGATTATATTTTTACATGATTGAATGTAAATTATAGTCAAGTTTGGAATATTCAGTTTTATACAAAAGTTCAATTGAAATATTGCATGAGGAAGAAATTAAGAAAACACACACATAACGTTATAATATACATATTTAACGTAACTTACCAAGAACTTCATAGTGTTTTAAGTTGTAGAGAGGTATTCTCTTTGAAGAAGAAAAATGATACTATATCCACTTCACTTCTGTTCTTTTATACTTTGTTAAGGCCTTGTTTCTTTGTGATTTTTACTGTTTTATGCTTTACTTCCTGACACAAACCGAAATTAAATAATATTAATATCACTTGAAGAACTTGTTTATATTTTTTTGAACCAACATATTTTGAAGTGCTTTTGTTTTATTCATAATGCTTGAGAAAATCGTAGATATGGAAGTAATATTCATTATAGTTGGGAATGTTAAGGTCACTTTCATAATCATTAAATTTCTTTTATATGTAAATGTTGTACATACATAATTTATTTAATATTTTAATTATTCAATGTATCTGTATAAGGTATATTGGAATCTATTACCTTTCCTTACAATACTTTAGAAAGCTACGTATCTACTTTATAAGATATATTTATTGTTCAGTTCGTGTAACGAATGGGAAAATCAGATATAGGTTTTTGCTTTCAAACAGTGTTATTAGCACTTATCCCCTTTCAACATAAAAGTTTTTACCAAAAAATGTTTAGTCTTTGTCAAAGAACAGCAATTCTTGTCTTTTTCATATATATATATATATTATTTTCATCTACTCTAGTTTTGATTATCCTATGACATATTTCGTTGCATTTTTAACCTAGCCTATGAATATGCATCTTCATATTTTTGTTTCCAGTATTCCTTAGAGCCAGTTATGTCATTTCTATCCTTTTTAATGACTGACGTCAGCTTGGATCGTTTTCTCAACCATATAAATTTCGCAGGTTTTTTTATTGTGTGGGAAGAAAATATAAGATTTTTCTTTACATAATACACGTTTTATTACACTTATAAACCTGCAATTTCACATAAAGAATGAGAAAACAAAATAAATTGTGTCGCTATGTCCATGAACAATTTAGTTAATAGGACTAGCACAATGTCATAATGTTTAAAGATGGCCTGCATAGAATTCCAAGTTGTACTTTATACAGGGTGGGGTATAAATATCAACCATGTGTTAACGGTTGGGAAAAAGCTAAGGAACGGAGGAACAAGAAATACATACCTAATTATTTAGTAAAGAATGTTATTTGATGTGAAACACTCACGTTGTGGGTAATTTAGACCCTGACTGCTATCTTTCCCGTTCTTTCTTTCGTTACAATAGCACAAGAAAGTTACTGTATTCTTAAGTCGCTACATAGCTGAGAAATTTAAGTGTGAATAACGTTTTAAAAATGTCAGAAACGTTCATTCAGATACTTGTCCGTTATGTTTCAAATTCCTAATTTTACAGATAAAAAATACAGAAACCTGAAAAGTCACTCTATGCCCTTCACACTAATAGTTAACGGAATATTGTTGTCTGTTAATATGCGTATATGACTCTGCGGAAAATTAGCTGCAAAGAAAATGATTATGATGTGTAGACATTATTGAAATGTAATGGACTGGGAATATGGAACCAAATACGAACACTATCCCTGACATTAGCATGTGTGAGTAAAGAAGAATCAGACACGTCGCGGAAGTTGCAGAAAACCAAATCCGATATGAAAATATTTACACATATTACGGTAGTTACATGAAGTACTCTTTGTGAAGCTATTTTCGTACGAAAAACAAACAAAAGATAGGAGTGATATTTGCTCAAGGGAATTAATAACTTCAGTACGATAAGTATGTTGCATAATTCAGAAAATATTAGTGAAAAGTAGGCGTTAAGCATAGACAAAATAGACGCAAAAACAAAATTTTCAGATGATATTTCGCGCATATATTCATCTTGCAACAGGAGTACAATATGATTGAACTCAATTGAATTGTACTTATAACATTCAAGCATCTTTGGCTAAGTCTGGGATAGTCAATGGACAAGATGAAGATAAGTCGTCTAGGGACAGATATCAATTTTCAATACAAATTTTGGAATATATCAGTCAGGATCACGGACGTCTGAAATCGAACTAATACCTTATGGATGCACAGCAAACGCTCTATCACTGAGCTATGTCCGCTCAGGTCAGTTTGGTAAATCGCTATCTACTTTTAATAAATGGAAACTTAAAGAAAACGCTTGTCCTGAAGTTAGGAATATCTAATGATATAGAAGGAAATAAACGTTAAAAATGTACATAGAAAGGACCGGTAGTAAAAAACAAATAACTTTAACTGATCGCATGTAGCCTAAGTAAAAATTGCAAGGAAATTATTCACGCGCATCAATACAGATATTATCGATTTGCTCGCCATCTCGACACCATAAAGGAAGTAAAAGATTTAATATTGTGCGCATTAGAAGGAAAAGACAGAAAAGTATTAAAATGACAAAATTAGATGTTAAAGTACTATTCCTCGTTTGGAGACAATAGCCATGATGAATCTCTTGGAAAGTTAGTTTACAATACAAGGGATGTATTTATTTAACAATTTCCAGATACACAGTTCAATTTCGGTTACTTTACACGGGATCTATCACTGTTATTTTAACTGCGAAAATAACAAGGGGAAGTATTTTGAAAGGAATCGGCCTTAACCTTAGTCAATGTTCCAATTGTTTTATGTGTCAGACGGAAACCAGCAAAAACCTCAGTCAGACTGAATCGAACCTGGGTCCACACGATTACAAGGCGAACACTCTACCGACTTTCCTACCTAACCAAAAGAAAAGACTGGCATAGTTATATTTATCGTATAGAAGTTATTTATTGTATTGGAACTTGAACCTTATGGGCTGGTGCATTGTCCACATGTAGGAGCATTTTCTTTAACATTTACCACATCATTTTACTTTTATTAATAGCCTGTAAATTTATATTCTCTCGAAAGTAATCAACCATTATCACACTACTCGGAATCATAGAAAACGCTGGCCATAATTTTGTTTTGCTGATTTTGTATACTTAAAGGAGAGATGCTTCCATTGTTCCGATTGTTGTTTCATTTCAGGATAAAAAAATGAATCCAGGTTTCATCTTCAGTAACATACTTATATAATTAAAATAATGACCACTAGATCACCCTTGAGTATATTTTAAATAGTTACTTGTATTTACTCTGTATATAAAGTAACTTATGAAACGAAACATAAAGTATATACTAAAGAACAGATAATAGGTAGAGCGAAATTGTAGTAATATAAAAATTGGAACTTCACAAAAGATTTTTCAGGTAGGTACTAACACTTCCAAGTAGAAACATGTTAAGAAAAGTACTACCCAATGACACAGGTTTCATATAAAAGGAAGAAGCTACTCCCAAAATGAGATGATATATGAAATAATCGTAAGTGATATATTTGAATGAATTTAAATCTCAGAGTTATTTTAATTAGAATTATAAACCATAGAAAACCTAATTAAATGTTCTACAAAGTAACAGCAGAATTGTTTAACACAGTCAACTTTGAATAGGTTCTGACTTCACTTTAGAATGCTGTACAGTGACAAATTTATTGAAATGCTTTATAGAACAGTACGCTTTTTCGCACATTGTATTGCTAGTTTGAAAGTTTTTGTTCGTATATTTAATACACCTGAATGTTTGCTGCTATGGTTACCCTCACAATGTTAAGCCGATACGCCACTTCTACCCATACATGCTCCATTATAGCAACAGAAACAGCTTAGATCACATTCATTATCATTGTGCGAAAGGGTAGGAAAATCTTGTATATACAATATTTCATATATCCCGCAGAAAGAAATCCAATGGAGTGATATTAGGGGAGTGCGAAGGCAGGGGATTGGTTCGCCACGGCCGATCTATGTATATCCCAGGGAAATGTTCATCCAGAATATCCCAAACATAATGGGACCAATCTGAGGGCGCATCATCACGTTGCAAAATAACTGTCGTTACACGATAATCGATGACTTTGTCTTTGCATGGCACCACACACATTGGGTCGCCGAAGTAATGAAACAAAAACTTGAAGAGTCTCTTAGGCTACTGTGGCTAAGTTGTAGAGCACTCGCCTCTGGTGCTTGGGGTTATCGGTTTGATCCGAGCTCATATCATGTCAGCTTTGTGGTGGACAAACAATTTGTGCATGATGGATTTTCTCGGGGTTCTTCCGTTTCCTCCCACTTTCTTGATTCCACCAATTCTCTCATCATTCGCACGGCTTGTGCCAAGTTGCCAAAGACCTTAAATAAAAATTAAAAAATAAATTACAGAGTTCCAATGCATAAATCAATGAAATATACATACATAAAAACATACGTGCCACGAAACTTTCAGAGAGATACACTATGTGATCATAAGTATTCGGGCACCAACTTGAAAATTACTTAAATGTATGGGCCGTTATCCATCGGGAACCCTGCCAGTCAATACGGTGTTGATGATAGTCTCGAAGGCATACTTCCAAACAGATGGCGTAACGTTTCTAGGGGAATTGCAGCTTATTTCTGGCAAAATCCCGAAATGAGAAGAGATATCGATGTCGGTCAATGTGGTCTAACACGAAGTCGGCGTTCCAAAACACCCCAGAGATGTTTTATTGGATTCAAAGCAGGACTCTGTGCAGGTCAGCCTATTAGTAGGACGTTGTTGTGGCCAAACAGCTCCCCACAATCCCTGCAGTATGGACGGGTGCTCGGTCGTGTTGAAAGACACAATGGTCATTCCCGAAATCGTCTTCGATGATAGGCAGCAGGAAAGTACTTAAAGTGTCAAGGTAACATTGTGCCGTGACATTGCAACGTAAATCATGGGGCTAAGTCCCTCCAGGAGAAAAATGACCACACTGTAATCCCACCACCACCGAGTTTCACAGTCGGCACTATACAGGTTGGTAGATGTTGTGTACATCCACATCCTACCATCGGATCGCACATTGTATACTCCACTCCACTCTGAGGTTTTCCATTGTTCTGTGGTCTAGTTTTGACGCTCCTTACACCACACGAGGCAGCGTTTGGCATTTTCATGTGTGATTTGTGGCTTATGGGCAGGTGCTCGACAATGGAAACCAAGTTTTCGCAGCTCGCGCCGAACAGTAATGGTGCTTGAAGGGGATCCTGATGTAGTCTGGAATTTCTGTGTGATTGTGGTGATGGATGGTTGACGATTGACAATTACGCTGTACGATCCTCTTTAAAACTCGAAGGTCTCTGGAGGTTAAAATGGGAGGTCGGCCTGCACGCTGTTTGATTTTTCACGTTCCTTCACGTTTCCACTTCACTATAACATCGGAAATAGTAGACCTAGGGATGTTCAGGAGGGTGAAAATCTCTCGCACAGACTCCTTACACAAGTAGCACCGAACCACTTGACCACGTTGATAGTCCTGTTCCTCAGAGCGTCTCGTTCTGCTGTCTCGCGCTGTCTGCTGACTACTGTGATCGCTGACCAAGTGTCCCACGAGGTATATGGCAGTGCTGTGTTGCTCTCTATCGATAAATCATCATTACGCCAATTTTGAACAAGATATTTATTGTAAACAAGAATGCTATTTGGTTATGGAATATGTGTTGTTATGTAATATTAAGTGAATAAACTCTAGGCGTCATATAAACATAGAGGGAATGAGGATATAACAATGATCATCCAGAAAATGATGATTATGAGATTTTCATTCAAGTTTGTTGAATAAGTAGGAATAATTCATCGTTTCTCACCTCATGTCACAACTGTTGATGTGATGGAAAGCAAGGAGGAATAACAAGCTAAAGGTTTGCATGTTTAACAGCCAAACACAAGGAAACTAAAGTGTACGAGAGAGAATACAAACTTTAGTAAAGGGTGTTGAAGTTTGAGCTTGATCGAGTACATATCAAAGACCCATCACTGGTCACGTTAACATTGGATATCTCACCTGCCTCAAGTTCGGTTATGTCCGATAGCGAACTTGTACAATTCGTGGACATTAACATGAGTTAGAGTAAGTTTGGATATCCGAACACCGTAAGTTCCTAAGTCAATATGTTACGACAACACGTTATAATTATTATCAGTATTCGGTCCTTTCTATTCGCTAAACGCATTACGAACAATTAACAAGTATTTCGGGCATTGCGTAAATTTGGACAACAAGTGAACACCACCAAGGCACATAGTGGATAGTGGACCAGACAGCCAACTTGTAAGTGATAATCTATTTATTGATTGTATCAAGATATCATGATTGCCAGGATCACATGATGTCCAGTAGTAGTTTAAATTAATAAAATTAGTTATTAAAGGCCAACTGACTACTTTAAGTTTATAAGGCATGGCTCTTTGCAGTAAAATGTCGAATGTGGATATAAGCTATGGATAACCAACCCCAGACCTATTGTAGAATTTAAATAAGAAACCCCTGGACGCTATGCAATTAGCAATCCGTATAGTCGCACAAAATAATAACCATAGATACGCCCAAAGTTGTTAGCTCTATCAGCGACTAGGTAGGTTGCATGTTCAAATTCAGTAGCTAAAACGAGTAGTATAAGACTATGATAAATACACGTTTCGCTGGCTGTCCGGCTACCTTTGATCACATAATCTACATCAGTTTGCAACAAACTACACACTTTTATAACACAAGGTTTCCGATTCACATGTGTTTGTACGAGAACAGGGAATTTTGGGACAGCAGGTGGACTATTTTACTTTATTTCTTTAGTAACATTCAGTAAATGAAAGCCATTTAGATCTTTGATCATTATCATGAAGTGAGGATTTTTGTGATGGTGACATTCCTTATAATGATGAAGAGAACCCAAATCACTGCATACGGGTAGTAAGAAGAATGCAGTTTCTTCTCGCACACGGCATTGATAGAGTTGGATACAGTGGGTACTGTGTTAAAACAAGCATGGGAGGTTTACACCTATCAACGTCGAAGTTGTCAGAAAGAGGAAGATATAGATGTTTATTTATCATAAAAGAAAAGGATATAACCTTATACTACCTTCTAGATGAAGGGGAATGTGAAAACGTATTACGGTCGTATGGGTTATAAGTGAGGTGAAGATCTCCGGAATAAGCATAATATGGTTTGGAAGATGAGGGTCTATGTTGCGAGATACGAACAATGACAAGATCGATATTAATCTTCTGAATGTCTGTCGTTGCTACTACGAAGGAGTAATAAATAATGTGAATATGTCGGGGACTTAACAATATTAAAATAATATTATAATGTTCATGTCTGGTAGCCAAAGTGCATGATAAATGTGTTAGAGAAATCCTAACTTCATTATAAGATTCTTTACGACTAGAATCGTATATGACTGGAAATATTTTTTGATGACCATAAAAGGTGTGGTATTGAACGAAGCGTAGTTGTACGCTTATTTTTGTAGCTAGACGTAGCCTAGAATTCCTGTTCTTAAAAAGACTAATTTTGTTCAACTCCAGTAATCACGACTCATACGTTATATTTTTCTTAGGATAGTACACCAAACCTTTAGAAATTACAGATACACCACTCACAGCGTTAGAAACATTGTAGGCTATATCTTCACATGGAAACTACTATTAAATATTGGTAAGTGGAAGTAACTGTACAAATTATGTCGATACTTATCACTATAATAAATTAGACTTGAAAATAATAAGAAATATATATTGAACCCTTGTGGTCCAGTCGGTAACCTTGCTGACTTCTGATGGAAATGGGACTGATATAGTCCCGCTGAAGGTATCCTGATTGCGGTTTCGAGTTATTTCTTCAGTTTCACCAGATGAATATTCGAATGGTGCCTAAGGACCTGGTAGCTACCTTAACCATTCTTATACCCGAAAGCATGATCGTCTTGACGGACATAGGCCAAAATTTCTAGCTCAGCCTAGGAAAGAAAATTGGAAAGAACATAAAATATATAATCTGGCTTCACTCTTGTCCCAAATTTGTTCTGTTGTAAGGACACAGTAACGTTTAAAAATATGTGCAAGTTCCAAATAATACTATATGTTGAAGTATATTTTAGCATTAAATTCATTAACAAGGAAAAGTCTTTATGTTCTTATACCCGTGTATACGGAAAAAAGGGTTAATGACTAATATATAATGTAATGTAGTAACAGTATTTGAAGAATACAGGATGTATGAATACAAAATATGCATATAACAACACTACGTATTAGAAAATACAATAATTACTGCGCATTCATTTCAAAAGGAAGTGAAAACACTTATATATGTAAATGAGAAATATTCAGGGACAGGAATTTTATATAAAAGGCGTAAAGTGGACAGAATCGAATACAGTATCTGTGTGGAAGGAATAATCAATTCACAACTAAAATTCATTATGAAACTCTTGGTAAGTTTCGTTTTCTGTTCTTCTTTTGTTATATGATGTAAGTAATGAAAAGTAGATTTGAAAACAATATTTGTATTAAAAAATTAGTTAAATAATTAAACATTATTGTCGTATTTGTTTAAAGGAAAACTTACCAATACAGTGTTTTAAGTTCATATACAATACTCAACACAAGATATAAAACAAAAAACACATGAGACAATTCTGTAATTTAATGCAGATTACATTAAACATTATTAATTTTATTTTTAATTTTTAATTAATACAGGCTCTTTTCGCTCTCTTCGCCCTCGTGGCTGTTGCCTTCGCTGAAGAATCTGTAAGAGATAAGCGAGGAGTTGCTTACGGATTGGGCTACGCTTATCCTGCTGTTGGATATGGCTACACTGGTCTTGGCTATGGTTATGGTGGTCTTGGTTACGGCTACGGTCTTGGATATGGATACGGCTACTACGGTTAAAACAGTCTATGTACTAAAAGAAAATAAGTGAAGTATTACGGAAAGGGCATGCGCTAATCTTTTGGTCCTTGTTATTCATGAGGCTAAAAATAAATTGATGTCAAAATAAAGATATTTGGATTTTGTAGTTTATTACGTCCATTGATATCCGTTTCAAAATTAAAAGAAATTTATATTTTCTGGTAAATTAATTGGATCTATATAAAGGGGAACCCAAAAAAATGAAATCCAGGTAAAGGGAAGTGTATCCCTGTGGTAATACATTTAAAGAAAGGCTAAAATGTTTTAGATATGAAACGATATGTACTATGGGTGGCCACACTTGCTTAAAATAAGATCCGCATAAGAAAAATATTAAATTCATATGAGCCACTATATATGAACAAGTTATGCTTAATGAATGAGTGATATACGTCTCTAAAGGTGAATGCAACATAATCCTCGTCCTTTCATACAAAAATTCTGTTCTCAGCATCACACTTTATACATTTTACAGTTTGATGATGCTATAGCCCTTTATAAACATTTTCTAGAATTTATTTTTAGCCCAAAATAATTAAAAAGAAACAAATAAACATTTACCATGTATAGCCTAATCAAGATCACATTCTCACAATAAAACTCATTAATTTACTAATTTCAAAGCCTCACACGTCACAATCTAATCCATCTTAAACTAACCTTGTAGGACTGCCGACTCTCCAGAAACAATTTCTCTGTAGTCCTGGGCTCATCCGAAATTACTGACTCAAATTCAACATTAAATTTTTTTTTTTTTAATTATGTTCACTCGTCTTAAGTTTTAATAGAACGGATCCTCAGCTTATACCTAGTAATAGTTATCCCGATTAACAAATTATTCACCTTTCAAAGCAATAACTATGCAATTACAGCTCAGTGAACCTCACGTTATATGTTAAAGAGTTTGAGTAAGGCCCCTTATATACAGTACTTCAAAAGATTTTTTGTTAAGACAACTACAAAAAAGACAATTTAATTTTGAATGGTATTCATGTACAGTGCGTGGCGACATTGGTGTTTAAAAATTAATTATATATAATAAGAACAACATGCTTCCTCCATACCAAGAGATAAGTAGATTTACTGGATACGAAAGGAAACACAGGATTGCAATATACCCAATTGTTCACGCCATACGACATTTCTATAAATACTTGTTTTTTTTTGTGTTTTTTTTCTCTCGTTAGCATTTCAGTAAATACAGAGTTACACCCGTCTTTCCTTAAACCATTTAAGTCTCTTTATCACTAATTATCCTACTTTAGAATTAGGATGACAATTTGGCTCAGGTTGTGAAAGTTGGGTATATGATAAGGAAGGCATCGGCAAGGGTCTTATTTAAAGTACCATCCCGGGATTCACCTAGTGAAACTGCAAAACCTCTGTCAGTGTGGTTCGTTGCGGGGTTCGAACCCACCTTGCGGCTCGTTGCCGCTCTGAACTCGGCGACGATACCACTGACCCAAATGGCTGCGTTTTTGTAATCTAGGAACTACAGTACCCCAAAACTCACAGCATAGAGGAATAACTAAAAAACTTTGTGATTTTTTAGGGAATTGATTGTAGCCTTCATCATAAAATAATTACCAAAATATTTGCTTACGGTATTTTCAAGATAAGCGTAGTGAGGGTAGGTGAGCGAAAGAGTGGTTAAATTTTAACCAGGGGATCGTCGGATCCTGGCTGAAGACGTACTTATTCTGGCTGAAGATTTTCCTTGATTTTATTTCGTCACACCACAAATATGTAAGGGTGATATCTCGACTTTAAAACAGAAAAAATATTCTTTATATTTCTGAACAAACATATAGTGTAAATCTGAAGTAACGAGCATCTGTAAAAAGTCTTTAAAATAATGCTTGAATTCAAATTAGGTACAGGGAAAGGAAATAATGAACCAATATTTCCAGGACCGGCTCAATATTTAAATTTGGTTCCGGGAAATGCTTCGGCAGCAGCCGCTTTCCTCTATGCTATACCAATTCGGTTGAAATTTAATATTTCTTCAAACGAGTTATTTGTCTACAATCTTGTTTCGAGTGCCAGATTGAAGGCAATGGGACCAACGATTTACTATCTCATCTTCACCCGAGCAGTTATCCGGTTTGGACCGGAACTTAAAAACCAACTCTTAAAATGTCCATTGAGTAACCGTTGTATTGAGTATTCATTTGCGATGGGAAAGAAGCATATCTGAAGCACTGTACCGTAAACAGTTTTAAAAGAGTTCATGGGAGAAAGATCTTAGTTAGATTTTGACCTAGAACGGACTTGTTGCAAAATTGTACTGTTTTTAATTACGTTTCCCACCTAATTAAAAAAAAAGAAGAAAAATATGCTTGCAACAAAATTAGTTCTTGTCTTCTCCAGGGAAGCTGCGGAAACAGAGAAAGCTACCAAGAAGAAGAAAACAAAGTGTGTTTGTGTGTAACAGAGACGTAACACGTGGGGTCAAGGCAGGGCAATGTTATTGAATATTTTTATATATGCGTAAAAGCCGAGGAAGGTCACTACACGTAAAAACGTAAGTAAGAGAAAAAAAACGAAAGTGAAAATGTACAATTTCAGCAAATGGAACGTGTGGAAGGACAATGATTTGGTATAAAAGACGTAATATCTGAGACAGAGAATATAGTTCCATTTTAATAGTACGACACTCACATCACACAAGCAATCATGAAGTTCTTGGTAAGTATAATTTACATTAGTTTATAATACTCGAACAGCAACCAAATTCATATCAGTTACATCACATTATTTGACGATTTATTTACGACTGATAATTTTTCAGATTTTAACATATCGCATAGTAAGAGTTCATATGGTTTGTAAAGACAATTATTCATTTCTTTTTGATAAAGCAACTCGTAGTTCTTATTTACTACTTTTGGAGAAGCAAACCGTGTTTTGAGAAAGTATTTCAGATCTTGAGTATCAAAAACATCAGGTAGCTTTCTCCATTTCCTCATTATCGAAATAACTGCTGCTCCCATCTACCGAAAATGAGTCGTATTTCCCTTTAAACTTAAAAAAACCAGAAAAAAACAAAATTAAAAGTGAAAAAAAAAAAAAAAAAAAAAAAACAGTTTCTTAAAACTGAGAAAGGACATCTTATCTATGCACCAAGAAATAATTTTCTTCCAAATGATATTTTGAGCATTCTCATTTAATTTAAAATGAGAACATGCCGTTTTAGGATCAAAATAAGAGCACTGATCTTGAATCCAAACTGGTATGCTCTCGTTTTATATTAAATGAGACTGCTGATGATCTCATTTCTAAGAAAATTGTTTCTCAGAGCACAGATAAGACCTTTTTTTTTTTCAATTTTAACAAATCGTTGTTTTTTTTTACTGTGTACTAACTTGAAAAATATAATTTTGAGTTAAAGTCCAACGTTTCTTCGTACAAAATATGAACATACTGTATCATATATTTCGTGTTATATATGAAAGATGCACTCGATTAAAAAAATAATTGTTAGTTGCACCCCACTGGATGATTCCCTCAACTAGAAGCAAAGTATTAACAGTAGGTTAGATTTCTCTATAAAAATATCAAAGAGTAAACTATCTTATGAAGATTTTACAATCGATTTCTTATGACGTAATGAGGTCCAGGTTCCAAGATCCCGTGATTCGATAATGGCGATAATTCGCTTCGGATAACACTAGGAAGGTATCGCGGTTCGAATGCCAGTCACGCCGAACATTATGACAGGTTTTCCAGAGTTTTATCCTCAGTGTCACTAGAAGAATGTCGGGCTGGTATTAGAGATTTTGGTCACTCTATTCCTTATCTCTACCTCTCAAACAGCTTTTCCCAAGGGATAAATCCTTCACATTGTAAAGGAAGTAGGCGTCAGGTCAGCCCATAACTGTAAATTAGAAAAGGGTGGTGAAGGAAAAGATAGGGAAATTGAATTTGAATTTAATTTTTAAGTCCTTTAGGCAACTTTGGCTTAGACCCGATTGATGATGATGGGATTATTGATGGAATGAGGAAAGTGTAAGAACCCCGAGAAAACCCACGCACACGGTCTTTGACCACCAGAAAGCTCACATGGCACGAGCAGGGTTTGAACCGACAACCTTCAAGAGCCAGAGTCGAGTGCTCTAACCGGTGAGACACCGCGGCCCGAAAAGATAGGGAAAGGCTGAGAAATTAAGGAATAAGGGATAAATATGCATTAAAGGGTTGCTTTAGATAAAATATCCTAGGGATTTAGCCATAAAACTCAGCTCTATTTCTAATCGAACTGAACCATATATATATTGAAAATAAGGCTTATTGTTACAAATTAAATTAAAAATTATTGTTAATCCATACTAGTAGGCCTAGGTTTTTTAAATTAAGAAGCTAAGCACTTATAATCTATTTTTTCTGTGCATATATTCATTTTAATTGACACCGTAGTCGTGTACTTTGTGGGGTAATAATAGTAACTTGAATTATATAATACAAAAGTACTACTGAAACGCATATTCTAAAATTACGTGGTCGTCAGAAAATATTACATTACATCTGTCTTATTTTCAGAAAAACAAATTTTCTGAAAAAAAAAAAAACTCGTAATTATTGTCCTGTAATAGACACAATGTAAATTATTTTGAGAAGTATTATATCTTACTTTACTTATATTTCTTTAGATAAATACTTAGTTATAAGAAGCCTATGATTACTAAAATGAAACACTGTTTCTTGGGGAGGTACATATAATGCAGATGAAAATTAATAATAATAATAATAATAATAATAATAATAATAATAATAATAATAATAATAATAATAATAATAATAATAATAATAATAAT
>JAGDQP010022309.1:18013-30595 GCA_022664845.1 Lepisma saccharinum
ATAATAATAATAATAATAATAATAATAATAATAATAATAATAATAATGGTGATGGGTGTACTGCCTGAGGTAGGTGTATGAATCAGAGGAACCTGGGCAACCGATGTGAACCGATGGTGGTTTGTCATTGCTTTCCATCGCATGAAGATCACGTCTTAAAGACAAGTTGTACAGCTTAAAGTGCTCCCCAAATCATTTGTCTTCATACCGTGTATCGAACCTGGACTCTTCGTTAGAAGACATCGCGTGTTGCCACTCACCCACTGGGGATATTGTAATAGTATAAAAGATACTAAAAAAATTCTCGTACCTAAGTTCAGTCTATCAAGAAAAGTACAACTACATTCTCTGTACATTTTTCTTAAAAGGAAATCGAAATTAAAGTGGTGAATGAAATTGGTTCTAAAACCAACGGCATCAAACCTAGTTCCAAAATTTGGTAGACGAATAATGTATAGTTTTATTTGATAGTATACAGGTGAAAAATGTTTCTTCCATAAGAAATCTGGTACTATACTCCTATCGTGTTGCCAGTTTTTTCTCACTTTTCCCCCTGAACTCACTTCACCCTTTCCCCCAAATATATATTTAAAAAAAAATAAGAGATTGGGAAAATATTACCAAAATTTTCAAATTGGGAGAGCCCCCCAGTCTGGTGTTTCTCAAACTTTTTACCAATGTCACCCAGCAAATGTAGAGATTGTATTTCAACCAAGGACGTGACCGGTAAGTTTCTCATCCTTGCCCCCAGGAAGAGTGACCGCCGACGGACGTCATCCCTCAAATATGACAAGCTTAGACTCAAAATTGTTAGGTTCAGCACAAACATACCGTAGCAGTAGCTCAGTTGCTAGAGCGTTGACCTCGCATTTGGAAGGTCCTGGGTTAGATAACAGAGGCCGACCATTCTCACTGACCGTTATCCAAGATTTTTTCCTTACACCACGTAAATACCGGGATGGTATCTTCAACTTAGGCCCTGACCGACTGCTTCTCGCATCCTTTCCCTTATCTTATCCCGGTCTGAACCATAGATGCCTAAAGGACATAAATAAATTTAATAATTCCGCACCTATATAAAACCTTAGAATTTATTTAAAACTATCTGATTTGCCAGACCGTTGGTGCGGGGTCAACAAAATCGCGAATGAATCTCACTCAATACTGAGATAATGAAACCATTGTTTCACTAAATCTAGAAGAGCACATACGCAGAACTACAATGGTAAAAAAATATTCAGCTACATATATTTTAAACGTATTGAAACTTGAGATGTCATTATCGAACAGAACTTTCCGATAGGTCTAATATATGCATAAAACAACTGTAAAATGAGTGTATAATTTTTTTACAGTGTAGGTCTAGTTACACAGAAACGATATAACTGAATTAGTGCCAATTACACAAAATATTTAAATCCCGAATTAACTTAATCCACTGTCACAAATCTACGATTAATCGAGTTAATATAAGAGTCACAAATCAAATAATTGTAAATAGCGAATTCCAATTACCTTCATTATTTTCATCCCACCTGGCATCAGTTAAGTAGAACTGGAAACGAAGTAAGGCTAGTAAGCCATGTGCAATACCCTGACGCTTTTAGTCCATTGCGGTCGCGATAATGTTTTAGAAAATGTCTAATTTTTACTGTTCGAAATTTTATGAAGCGCCTACGTACAGTAAAATATATTTAAAAAGGGACCGTTTGACATAATTACTGCAATATGCTACCTTTTTCTCGCAACGGAATATACATGTTTTGTCACGAAGGCTACAGTCATTCAATCAGCAAACAGATGATTTGGGAAATAGGTCTAATACTATTTTCAAATACCTTGAAATTTCTAATAGCACCTGAATGATAATGCTCTCTGTTTCTAGTGGTACAAACTACCTAGAGCTCAGATTTCTAGTCCTCAATTCACATAGAAATTAAGAATAAACTCACCTCACGTATCATAAGCAAACCCAGTGCTAATCTACTTCTTAGAAAAGATTTATTTCTTAAGAAAATGCTTTGTATATTACATAAACATTTTTTTGAATATTATACAATAATCTAAAGAAACTGAAAATAGATACGAGGCATTATGACCAGTGTAATTATGACGAGGAAAATTATAATTACCGAATTTTGAAAATAAGCTTCGGGTGATGCTGTTTTTCTTTACAAAATTTGACTTTAATGTATATGTCTATATACGCGACACATTAATCAAAAGTTTAATAAGCTAATTTTAACCATGTGAACTATAATACTTCCTTTTTTCACCTACAGGTTTTCTTGGCCCTCTTCGCCCTGATGGCTGTTGCCTACGCGCAGGAGTCTTCTCCAAGAGATAAGCGAGGAATTTACGGCATTGGCTACGCTTATCCTTATGCCTACGGTCTTGGATATGGTCTTGGCTATGGCTATGGTGGTCTTGGCTATGGCTATGGTCTTGGATATGGATTAGGATATGGATATGGATTCTACGGATAAAATAATTGTTCTTTCTTTTTGTTTTTTTCAATGTAAACAAAAGCATGATTGGATATCATGTTTATTTATGTAAAAAGAAGAAATACATAAACTGTGTGTTTGATACTATTAATTTCTCTTTCATTGCATTATAGACGCCTGTATTGTTATAGAACGTAGTTGATTCAAACTAAAGGATGTGTTTGCTTTTAAGTTTAATATAAGGATGTGAGAATTGCTCCCGTGATAGTTATGTGTGGCAATTCACGCACTCACACACACACACACACACACACAGAAGAACAGACAGACAGACAGGCGATACATATTAATAGAAACACATAGAGAACAGAAAGAGAACATAAATAACCCTGGGTTATCAAATTAAACTTATTTCTGCAAAGAACTTTGTTACACACGTAACAATTAGGTCCAACTAAATTTTTTAGTAATTAATATTTACATTTGTTGTGCATAAAAATCTGTCTCTATGATTTTCGTCTTTATTCTGCATCAGCAAAGCTCTCTCTTGAGTTCACAGATACTATCAGTCATACGGTTCCACTTGCCTTGGTAACTGATCTCTTTTCTGTACTATCCTGGTGAAACCTCTCATCATACTATCCTAATCATGTATAGCTTTAGAGTCTGGGGGAAAATACGTATAATTCCAAGAAGTGAATTTTTAGGCTCACATTGTAACCCACAGCTCTGTATCAAGCCAAACGTTTTCACAGAACATTACGATAATTATTGGTATAATGATTTCTCAAACACACGTTGTAAATTATCTTAATAAACAGATTTAAATACTAGCCAAGTGCTTCTTCGAACCGCATTCATCTTTGCATTGAATCTTAGAAAATAATTCTTTAATCTGAGGATCCACAAAAGTACGTTCTTTGATTTTAATTTCACTAATGCTGGAAAATTAATTTCTCATGTATTTGAATCCTTGGCCATTTTATTTTTATAATTTAACAGAATTCTTTATAAAGTCGAGGTTTATATAATAGATGTATTTTCTTAAGAATTAACAATAAGATGACTGTTGACATTCTTCTCAATTGAAATCAAGGATGTTCGTTTTACTTACATATTTAATTCTCTTGTCCTTGTTTTTCCAATTGCAACTGGAAGAACAAAACTTACATCTCTAAGAGGGAAGTGAAACGCTTCCAGGCTAGCATCATTGAAGGTCCTCATACTTAATTTTCTAGTGAAGGAGTTTCGTGTTGTTATGTTTTCTTATTTCTGAGGAGTGCATTGTGAACAAGTGGAACTTAGGAGAACCTATTACTGGTGTATTATTGATATCAAGGAGTGTCATATAATATGGGTCCCACGATAAATTTTCTGTCGTCTCAATGCGGTGGCGACAAAATGTGTACCCGAAAGCTTAGATGTACACTTACCTCTATACCGCAACATTATAAACACTTAAAAAAAATGCAATGGAGAAAACAGGAATTCTAACATTACACGCGCATTTATAACTTAGGAGATAAGGTAAACAATAGGTAAACCAATTCCTTACACTTTCATCTACCTAGTTTTGAGTTTTGACCTCACTTGCTGTCAAACTTTTCCTTATTTCTTTTTTACTGTCAAAGTTGAGGAAAAAATTGTAAATTTTGTATTTTTGGGCTATTTTAGTAACTAATGACTTCGGACCGTCTCGAGTTTATTAGCTGTTAAGTCTATAAAATCCACAAACAAACATCAATGCCCCAACCGGGATTCAAACCCGGGACCTTCGAGTCGTTGGTGTAGCGCCCCAAATCAGACGACTCGAAGTTGAGGAATAAAAAGATGTCTTAATACCCAATAATGGATTTGCTTAACATCGCATAGAAATTTCACATGGTATTTGATATAAAATTAAATTGTATTGTGAAAATGTTTTGTACTTTTCTGTACAGTGTCAATCAACGCTCTTTAAAGATATATACTTACAATGGATGTCAAATCAATAGGAGCAACAATCAACACACATTTGTGGAATTGGGCTACCAAGAACCATTTAATACAATACAAATCTAATGAATTATTGACGATATAGTGACAATATAATGTAAAAGGCCCATCAATTACGCGATAATTACGACAACTGTTAATTTTCATCGTAATGGAACTGATAGGCCAACATGGGACAGAGAAGCTTTGTTTACTGGAGAAATAATATAATTTCCCAGTGTTCAGCATGGTTCTATACCAAATCTGTATTGAATTAACAGGTTCACTTGAACACAAAAATGAGCAGAGTTTTTCTCTCAGTTTTCTTTCGGCAAAGTGAAAGAAAAAGGTAGACTCTTAATTGAAATATAAAGAAATTGGTGAATTCTAAAATAAATATTACACATGTATAAGTGACTTAAAAAGAGAAAAGACTGTCACCATCTTTTCTATCATATTCTCTTATGTCGATCTTAAAACAAACAACAAAAAGAAAGAAACATCCTTACAACTTCATAAACGACCGAACTCTATAATACTATTAATAGGGCACAAAGAATCGAGCCCTTTACTTAATTTTTCACTTATTCCTCGAACCAAACAACGAGTTGGCGTTGCATTCGGGAGGTCTTGGGTTCAATCCCAGCGGCCGAACATCCTGACAGATTATTCCACAGTTTTTCCTGTTACATCAGGCAAATTTTGGAATGGCACCTTCAGCTTAGGCCCTGGTCCTCACATCTCATCATCCTTTCCCCTCCCCCACCCTGGAATGGACCTTAGATGCCTAAAGGTAATAAATTCAATTCAATTCAATTCGAGCAAAAAAAAATATTAACAAGTTCAGACGAAATGGCCGAATACCACTGGTGCAAAATGTTTATTTGCAGATATACAGAGTAACCATGGAATAATGGGCCATACTTCTTGAGCTATTATTTACATCAAACCAAGAAAAAAAAAATATTTGAAGAAATTCCGAAAGCTACTTAATTTCAGAGCAATGCTCTCAAAGTAATGGCGGCAACGCTACCGTAACTACGAGCGCTTGTAGCTCGTAAACTACGTATAATTTTGAAATCCATCAACAGAACTTTTCATTTCTTATTTTAATGAAAACAATCACGTACCGAAATTTGCGTCATTATTTTAGGGACACTCTGTATACATATGACAGATTGGTAAATTAAGAAGACTTATGAACAAATACATTCCTTCCCCTTAACGAGTATTTACTTCTAAGCAATTCTAAAGGCCTAAGAAAAACAAAATTATCATGTTTAAGATTTGCAAACTAATAATAGAATCTAAAACATAAACTAAAAAAAAAAACAAAAAAAAAACAACTAATTGTTGAGACAGTAAATCGTTCAGAATTGTATTCCTCTTTTCTGTAAAGATCTCTGGTCACGATGGATGTTTGTCTTATACCAGTCTTTGTTTGCGTTCTACAATATTTACTGTTTGTTCACACGACAAAGATTCATAAACGGTTCAACTTAGGCGAATTTCCCCCACTATTATTCATTCTGTTTTAAAATGCATTCATTTCTTTTTTGAAAATTCACGGTTAAATAAATTTTCATCCGTTTCGATGTAACACTCGTTACTTGCAGTAAAAAAAAAGTTTCATTTAAATAAACTATGTAAACTCCCAATATTTCTATGTGTTGAATATGTTAATACTGTGATTGCTTTGGCTATTTTAATTGAAGGAAGCACAACATCCTCTGGTTATAATATGTTCAGAAAGCAGAATGTTCTTTATTAATGTACCGTGAAACAATGCGTAATTACAGACACGTGTACATACACAAATATAATGAAATCTAATAAATTCCCAAGCTACGTCCATAAGAAGCCCTTTATAAAAAATGATCAGGAAGCACATTGTATTTTGTTGTAATGCAGAATTCTATATTCGAATATAAGCAAGTTACAGCTGTAATTCTACTAGTAACAGCGAAGGCTCCGGTCCCTTGAAAGTATTTTAACCATACAAGCATTATTTTTATAAGGTAGGTTGGCAACACTGACAACAGTAATACTTAGATACGGGAAAGCCCATAATACTTTTTTTTTATTGTGTCGAATGATGTTTATGCCAAGTTTGGCGCACCTACGTCTAAATGAAGAGAATCATTTTGAACATTTGATTATTTTTGAAAATGGGTTGGCAACAGTGAACGACTACCAATTAAGATTTTTCCGGTGGTTCTGAGATAGTCTAGCCAAGACCTTCCTAACGACACCTTGAGCACGCCTTTACACCTTGTGGCTCATGAGATATATTTTTGAGCACGGATTGGAAACACTGACAACAGGGTGCCTGGAGATGGGAACACCCACGGAATGTAGCTAGTGTATCAAATAATGTTTATGCCAAGTTTGGTGCAGCTAAGCCCAACTGAATGGAAATAATTTGAACTACTGTTTAATGGGTTTGCAACACTGAACTATTGCACCAATCAAGACGATTGAGCTGGTCTAGCGGAGACCTTTCCAACGACACCTCAAACATTTATCTACGCCTTGTATTATCTGAAATAATTTGCTGTATGTGGACAGACGGACACCATGAATAGGAGCTTTACTATCATATCAAGGGATCTATAAAGTACTGTGTAATATGACCGTTAAGGTAAGCAAAAAAGAATACGCTGGGTAGTACCTTATCAATAGATGTCACGTGCATCGAATAAAATTGGAAACGTTACTTTACGAAATTATTCATAAACTTTCATGTAATCTTGGAGTCCCTAAATTGTTTTGAATACAATGTTTGAAAGTACTATTAAAATGGCCACGATGACAGTTGCATCAAGTATTGTCATACAGATTATAGCTATAGACCGTGAAATGCATTCTCTTCATGTCCATTATATTCGTATTAAGATTACTCGTCAGGAAACAAAAAGTAGTCCCATACTCTTGCTACGGAAATTAAACTACTCTAAGCGTGAATGAGACTATATCTCAATTTGTAAGAGTAAATAGTAAAAAATATTGTTGAGGCTTTCCGGTAGTAAACAATTATTTTGGGGTAAAGAAATCAGATATTTAATTATTTAGATTTTTTAAGAAAGATATCACGTAAATTAGAGAACAGAGCGCATTAGCATCCGTAAGATAAAAGTTTTCCAAGTCACATCACACTCCATTCAGCCAATGAGAATTAAATCACTTGGAATGGATTACCTGTTATTATATTTTTCTTCATTTAAAGTGAACAGTTGGTCACTGATTTGATTTCGATCTGTATGTGTTTCTGAACAATTGAACTGTAGGTAACGATACTGGAGGGATCGGTTAGAGTCGAATGATAGACGCCAGAGCAAATATTTCACCTCGATACTCCACTTCCAATCTAAACTAATGTAGATCAAATTTTCAGTTCTAACTCAGTGTTTCACGCATGTCATCGCAGTGTGGCCCATTATTGATTGATGATTTAGTTTTTGAGCTATGCACGTAACAGACTGTGTATATGTGCTGTAAATATGTTTATGCTTTTTGCAAGCATTAAGACGTAAATAAAAAATGGACCGTACAGCAATAAGAGCATAAAAAACTTGAGTTAGAACTGAAACTTTCGTTCATATTGGTAGCGGACAATCAAGATTAACTGTCCCCTTCGCTCCTTGGCTTCACGTATTAATTAAACATTTACTAGCATCGATCAGTCCAGTATCGCTTTAGATAGAGATCAATGGTCTGAACTTTTTTCTTTAAATATTGAACTTTACTAAAATTGTAGCATGTATGTGAAAACAGCAAATTCTCTGCTTTTAGATTCAATGTCATTCATGAAATTTAATCTCTTATCAATGCAATGTATAAGTAAAAGTGGTGATTTTATTTTCTTGTTGCTTCTTGAGCTTTAGTGGTAATTTTTCGTTTTTCCAAGCAATATGACATTAATTCCTAGAGTGTGGAGTTTAAGTTTAGTTTGTAGTAGAACTTGTAAACATGATTTTCCGTGATTTTGGGGCCAGGTCATTGTTGAGTGGAACGTAAAACATGGTGGAAGTTAAAGCACTACACTTATTTTACGTGAATGTTCTTTATTCGGTGAATTGCAAAGTTTCTCCTTTCATTTAGTTTTTTGTTCATCCAGATAGCAACTCTTCTATTTCTTCTGGTGGCGTTGAACTGACGAGCTGCACACATGTTTGCTTCCCCGAAGCGAACATAGTGGATAATAACATAAGGGAAAGAAATGGATCTTTAGTTTCGAGAGACTTTCAAATATGGTGGCTGCATTGTTTTGAAATACCCTTTTATCCCGAGTCGAATATTACGTGACCGGGTGATAAGTTAGTTGCTCCTTAGTACATACAGATATGTTAGCAACATGTGCTTTGCTTTTAGGCTTTACAAACCGCTATATCAGTCTGTCGTCTCAGGAATTGTATAGATCTACGAAGGTGATTGAGGTGTCGTTGGAAAGGTACTTCACTGACACAAGGTACACTATGCGATCACAATTATCCAAATACCCACCTGAAAATAAAGTATAAATTTGGGCCGCCCTCCATGGGTAACATTGACAGTCAATACGGTGTGCGTACACCCTTTACCTTTGATGACAGACTGTACTCTCTCAGGCATACTTTCAATCAAATGTCGGAAGATTTACTGGAGAATGGCAGCCCATTCCTCAGGGAGTGCCGAAATGAGAAGACATATCGATATGATCTAACACGAAATCGGCGTTCCAAACCATCCCTGACATGTTCTATCATATTTTAATCAGGACTCTGTGAAGGCCAATCCACTAGTGGGACGTTGTTGTCGTCAGACCACTTCCCACAATCTCTGCAGCATGAACGGGTGCTCAGTCTTGTTGAAGACACAATGGTCTCATTCCCGAACTGTTTGTACGATGGTAGGTATCAGGAAAGTGCTTAATCCATAACTGAGCTGGTGAGAAAGTGATACTTATATGCTAATGGAGTCTGACAAAACCCATGCTAAAATGTTGTAAGTTAAAAAAAAATATGTTATAAAGTCATTTGTAAACATTCTCATATATTTACTGATTAGTTACATTCGTTGAATAATTAACCAATAATATTAAAAAATTAAAAGTACAAAGGAATATCGAAATTGAATTTACACTGAACCAGTTACGTATCTAGATTTGTTTTAGAAGGGGTACGTGGATTTCAGGAGGAGGACTAATGATTGCTTGGGTATGAAATGTATAATCTATATTTATAGTTACGTCTAAAATTATGATATTTATTCTGCATAAAACTTTTAGTTTTGGGGGGGTCCCCACTCCCCTGAATAACCCCTTTGAGGCGTCTCGATACTGTGAATAATTAGAACATAGTACATCCTTTAGATGAATTACTTCACTTTATCTGTCAGATCCTCCTCCTTCAGCAATCTTAGATTTCACATTCTGTTTTGTGGCTTTCTGCTAGGCTATTTTCACTCGTACAATGCTTCAAATGCATTTGCTAATAAAAAACATTATAACGCATAGATATTGGTAGGATCTAGTGGAATCCAAGTTACTCACGTGCCGAACCACCGAAACTGTACAGAACTTCACCCCCACCAGCAAAGTTACGGGTTAAAATGTCAATGTATCCTTGTTCCGTGAAACATGATATGTATATCAACAAGGGGGCTAATCCCCCAAAGGAAAAATATGACCACACTGTAACCACACCATCACCGAAATTCACAGTCTGTACTGTACAGGCTGGTAGATGAACACCCTACAATCGGATCGCTACATTGCATACCGTGATGCATCATTCCACTTAACGGTTTTCCAGTGTTCTATGATCCAGTTTTGAAGCTCATTACACCACCCGAGGCGGCGTTTGGCATTTTCTTACGTGATGTGTGGCTTCTAGGCATCTTCTCGGCCATGGAAACCAAGTTTCCCCACCTCGCGCCGAACCGTCATGGTGCTTGGACTAGATCCTGATGCAGTGCATACAGACAGTACTGTATATTACCGCTTAGGTTGGTCCTTTTTTGTCATTTTAGGACGTTTTGTTTCATTATTATATGAGCCCGGAGCCCGACCCTTTCTGTTCACATCAACCTTCTGGATTCTCTTTCTTCGAATATGTAGTGGAGGAGTTTTCCCTTCTTTTTGTAGTTCTATAAGTGCACCAGCATTTTGCGATTCTGGTTTTGTTCTAGCGGTTTTCTGGTATTCTCAATTCACTTCACTATTTTGTTCTGTGTGTTTTTCTGTGTTCATATGTTTAGCCAGAGACTCATATGACGTGTGTATCACCTCCTCTCAGAGTCTGAGGTTTTAATTTTTCATGAGATTCTATTCTTTTCCTTTAATGTTTAAGTCTATCTTTATACAGTAACAATTTGTGTTAGTGGTCAGTCAGTCATGTTCATGACCGGGTTCTTGGCAGCTCGACGTACGGTATTTCTGTTGGTTATATCTCTTTCCATTTTCCTCTTGTCTGTTTGTTTGGTCTCCCACTTGGAAGAATTTCCCTGGTTTCTCGACTTTTCCGCTTTCCCGATTTCCTTGTTCAGATCTGGTAATCGTTGCTTCATTAACTGGACTTCATTGTAAGTTTCCGGTTCATGTGGTCTCTAATACGAGGTGTGATAAAAAAATATGGTGAATAATTTTATTACGAACAAAGTAATAAGGTTACCTAAAATTTGAATTTGTCTCCTTTAAATTACTCTCCTTGGCCAGTGATGCACTTCCCTCAAAGTTGATTTCATGTTTGGAAGCATTTCTGGAAAACTTCTTTCAGAAGGACCTTCAGTTGCCCCATCGTGACCCTCTCAATGTCGGGAATGGTGACAAAACAGTTTTCTTTTAGTACGGCTTGCATTTTTGGGAAGAACCAGAAGTCACATGGTACTAAATCTGGAGATTAAAGCGGATGTGGACAGACAACAACCTTTTTATCGGCGAGAGACTTGCCGATCAGAAGCGAAGAGTGGCACGGCGCGTTGTCATGATGTCAAAAGTCTGGGAACAAATTTCGCACTCCCTCGTCTCATTTTCAAATTATCGTTTAAAAATGCTTTGCACGGACCCGTACGATATGTTGAGTTCTTCGGTAAGCTCACGTATAGTCAATCGCGTGCCTGACCAAACCACTATTGCCACGTTTTGCACATTTTCGTCTGTTTTTGAGGTCGAAGGACGTCCTGATCATTGCTCATCTTCAACCGAGTCATTTCTGCTTTTAAATCGTTCGTACCACTTGTAAATAGTCTTCAGAGTAACCACATTATTGCTATACACAGATCATAATTTATGAACTTCTTTGGCACTTTTTTCCAACTTAAAACAAAACTTAATGTTAACTCGTTGTTCGAAATCCATGATGCGCGACACACACGATAAAATAACCTTAATCTTTCGGTTCTGGAGTAAATATAAAAGTGATACAGAATATAAGAATCCTAATGTGGAGTGGGAACTAATAGAATTATAATTTGCATAACATGTTTAAAATAATTCATAAAATATATCAAACCAAAGACAAACTGTATCGAAAAGGATTTAGTTAAGATAATTTAAACAATGAGTGTAAACTATGCTATACTTTAGGGCATAGAGTAACAAACTGCGAAGTTTCGAAAATAATATGGAGAAAATATTTATGTATAATGGCACAAATCAAAAAATATGAAAAGGGGAAATCTCTTAATGACATAATAGTGAAACGGCAATATCAGTATTTTCCGGCCACAAAGAGGAAGATTTTAATGTGATTGATGACAAGAGACGGTTGATAATTGTTTACATCATAAGGAGTTAAAAACTGAAGAACTTCTTTCAACATACTTCGGATCTTTTACAATTTATTTTCACCCTAAAATTAAACATACAAACAATACTTTTTATACAGAAAATTGTTTTGTAGTGAAATACTATCAGATAGCGAAAGGTGCTTCCACAAATTCGACGTTGAAGGAAACTAAAATTAATATTCAAGCATAACGATCCATTTATTTTTATGGGCGGTAATATATTAATATTAAATGTATGTAATTTGATTATTCAGCTTGAAAATATAACCTGAATTCAATCCAACGCATCACTCTTTGAAACATACATAATTCTTACTTCTCTTTATTTATATACGTATGCTTAATGCTATATTAGGGAGTATGAACCAGAATTTTAATGTTATTTGTTACTCAT
>JAGDQP010022310.1:0-12914 GCA_022664845.1 Lepisma saccharinum
TGTCCCACTTAATCCTCTTAAGTTCATTCTGCAGTTCTTCTAATTTGTCCTCTCCTGCAAGTGACTTACAGTTGAGGGTCACCACGTATAGGTCCGTTCGAGTTGCCGTGTCGGTGTCCTGGCAGTCTACAGTCCAAACCCGGGCATTTTGACCCTCTGACTTCCTGCAGGACTGACCGCTGCCGTTGCCAGCTGCATTCCGTCCTCCGGGCAATGAGGCCCTCCGAGGCTGTTTCCTTGCTTGTACCACCATATGTAAAGAAAGGAGGGGTGCTGACATTTGACTCACCACGCTGTCAGCTAACGCGGGTTGGTGAGCAGCCCATCCATGTTCGTTCGCCAAGCAGTTGCTTGGTTACTAACAGGCCCCACGACGTGAACGTATGGATTGGACATTAGGCGTCTACCCCGGTCGGTTCCCTTAAGTCTCAGCAAGAGGAATTAAGGGGTCTCCTCCCAGTTAGTGGCAGAAGCCTTTTGGGGCGACAGTCCCGGTTTCCCGGCCAGAGGTATATATATATATATATATATGTTATGCACATTGCACCTGTTATACTAAATTGGCGTTTATGTGACAAACACCTACCAACCACGCAGAACACTGGCTGCCTAACGGAAACTTACCGTGCTCCAAAAACCAAACATTTTTTCCTATGACCTGCGTAAGTCCGCAGAAAGTGGAAAATAAAACGAACAGAATAACATCCAAAGCAACAGTGGCAAATGAAATCCCTCTAGAGTTAATTTTTGAAAATATTGCCATTTTTACTTGTCCCAATTACCAACTTATGTAACCTGTCGATTACCACAAGCACTTTTCTTACCTCGTGGAAAATTGCAAGAGTTCTTCTCTTCCCCAAACAGAAGTTATCAACAGTGCCAACGGCTTTCGACCTATTAGTATTTTACCGAGTCTTTCCAAAAGCCCTACACCGTAAAATTGGTACCTTTGAATTGGGGACAAAATTACAATTTTGTATCCACAATTTTTGAGAGGCAGTGGCGAACCCAGGGTTGGGTTTAGAGGGGCAGTTCTTTGTCTCCCAGTTCGTGAGATGGAACAGATTAATAAAAAACTATGGTAAAATATAAATCCCTGTCCCCGTCAATGATTCTAAAAAGTTGGGCGTATATTATTCCACCTATTTTTCAGAGGCAGTGATGGACCAAGAGATTCATATTTTTCCTTCGTTTTTGTTTCTATTAGCCTGTTCTCTTCCAAGAACTGGGAGACAAAGAACCGCCCCTCTAAACCCAACCCTGGGTTCGCCACTACATATAAAAAAATGGTGGGTACAAAATTGGCCCCAATTCAAAGGTACAGTTATTAGGGTGTAGAAAATATTTTTTTTTAATATGGCTTTCAGACATCTAAGGCTCAGGTCGGAATAGAAGAGACGAAATGATTCCGGAAGGTGTCGGTCAGGACCTATGTTGAAGGTGCCATCCTGACATTTGCGTGGTGTGACTGAGGGAAACCAATGGAAAAACCTCAGTCAGGACGGTCGTCCGCCGGGATTCAAACCACGACCTCCCGAATGCTACGCCAACGCTCTACCAGTGCGCTACGGCCGCTCGGTAGAAAATGTCGTATGTGATCAAATTCGTTCCTACCTACAAACGCATAGTCTTGTTGACCAATTTCAATCAGATTTTCAGATAGTCGTAGCACCGCCACTGCTCTAGGTCATATCACAGATGATATTCAATACGCTCTTGACGTTTCTTACACTTTCTGACTTCAACACAGCCTTTCAATCTATAAATCACAACATCCTGATACTGAAATTATCAAAGTTTTTCAACTTTGCAGACCGCCTGTCGATTGGATTCAAAGTTATTTAATTGACCGCTCGCAATCTGTTTCTGGTATTGACTCCTTCTTGAGAACTCTTTATCATGGTGCACCTTAAGTGAGTGTACTAGGTCCTCTTTTCTTCTGCTATTTCATAAATAATTTGCCATTTGTATTACAGCATTGTAAATACCATCTTTATGTTGACAACTTTCAAGTATATATGTCCTGTTCTGCAGATGAGCTACCCACATCTCTTGAAAAATTCAATGAGGACTTCCACGAAGAATTGTTCAGTGGTTAAATGATAATGGTCTGAAATTGAACCCATCTAAATCTAATTGTCTACGTATGGTTTTAAACCAATCTTTTCGTCTATTAACTCTTCCTCCTTCCCCAACGTGCTACTAGATGGAATCTCTTTCTCGCAAACTGTAAAAAATTTGGGTATTATTTGGAATAAACACCTAAGTTGGATGAAGTATGTCAGCACTGCCTCTAAAAATGCCTTACATTCTTTCAGCAGACTGAAAAAATTTCTTCCATTTTCCCTTAAGAAAATGCTTGTGCACGCCTTAGTAATGCCTCATGTGGATTGTTGTAGCATAGTACTTGATAATCTGGATGTTGTATACATTTACCGGCTAGAGCGCATTCAAAATACTTCACTGTGATTTATATTTAATCGTAAACATTATGGCCACCTAACATCTTATTTCAATAGGCTGCAATGGTTAAAAGTCTCATAACGACAAGAGAGGCATTCTTTAGCACTTCTATTCAAAACTCTACGCGCTCGGCAACCTTCCTATCTTCCCAATTTCAAGTTCCTAAACGATCTTCACAATTATGACTAGGCTTCCCGCAAACCTCAACATATTCCTCAACATAATTTATCCTTTTATTCGAAAATCTATACGGTTTCTGTATCCCGTAAGTGGAACGGATGACTAATCTATATTAGGGACTCAACTTCATTAACATGTTTTAAATCTATACTTCACAACCACTTCTTAGAGCAACACGACTAAAATAAGTTTCTTTCAAGTTGTCAAATTTTGTCCAATAAATACTAGTATCGCTTTAGCTGTCAATATATATTTAATTGCAAGGTGATGATATTAGATAGTATTCTTAGTATTGTAACATGGTATTTTCGTGTGGGGGGGGGGGGAGGGTAATGAACTTTAGTAACTTTTAGACTATTTAAAATATGTAGTTTAGATAATTTTAGTTTTGTTTCTTCTCTTTTATTTTTACTTTATTGTCTTTATCATTTACGAATTTTGTTGTGTTACATGTATAAACACCTGTTCCGCCCCAGAAGTTTCACCAAAACTGTCAATTTCTCTCTGTATTCATGGTTAAGTGGTAGAAAATGCGATAAGGGCCTTTACTTCGTCATGTAAAACAAGGTGTAAATAAATAAGAAAATTTAGATGGTGATAATAAATAACAAATATGCTTTTCTATCTTCTTTTTATTTTGTGTTATTGGAAATTTCCTCTACTCAACCTTCCAGTCCACCCCATAATTGCTTCTACGTCTAGGACTTAAGCATTAAGAACATTTAATGACAAGGCATTTTTCAAGTCTTTTCGTTTATTTACCCACTTAAAGAAATCTTTCTCGTAATCGATAATTCGGGTTCAAGATATGTCAGTCACCCTAGCATACACTATCTTAAATTGTCAGTCTTGTATGTAAATGCCGGTATCATATCTTTACCAAGACAAAGAAAACTCCCTTTAAAAGTCTGTTTAATATAGAATATTGAGTTGCAGTACCGAGCGACCGTAGCTCGGTTTATAGAGCGTTGACTTAGCATATCAGAAAATTCTGGGAACGAGCCCAGCGGACGCTCATCTTCACAGGTTTCTCCAGGGTTTTTCCTCCGTCACACTAGGCAAATGTCTGAATGGTATCTCCAAACTAGGTCCTGGCCGACTATCTTCTAACAGCTTCTCCCTCACTCTACCCCGGTCTGAGCCTGAGATGCTTGAAGGCCATAAATAAATGCAAAAGTTCGGTTGCAATAGTATCTACGCCTTATGATCATCTTAACTATGATGACTGTCAGTCTCCATCCTTAGTACCGGGATGGTACCTTGGAATAAGTCAGATGATACTTTGCTCTTCTTTCTCCCAGGGAAAGAATAAGTATTAATAGCAAAGCCAGTTGCTATAAATCCAAGAAAATATACGTGTAATTTCTGAACTACCAGGGAAAAGGGGGGAAGGCAGAGTGCTCTGTTCAAGATCTTATCCTGACATTCAATTGGTGCAACTAAGAAAACCTCGAGATAAACCCATGACTACTGTAAGCAAGGTTTGCAACTGCGCTACGTCTGCAATAAATACAGTCAGTGACATTCGAAATCAGATCACGTAAAATCTTGTTCAGAAAATATTCTTATTCAAGCCGAAAGATTTCTACTATTACAAACCAATAAGGAGAAAAGTAATGGTGTAGAGAAATATTTTTGCAAATTTATGTAATTCTAAAAATGTACGGTTTTTTTTTTTTTTTTAAAGAAAAGAACTTCGGATGTTCGGATGTATTCATTACATCGTTGATTAAGGCAAACTACTAAATAGTTCGTCCATTAAAACCATTTCAAGTAGAAAATTGAAAGGGAAGACAAAAGAAAATCAAGTTAATATCTCTTTCTTTTTTTATCTCAAAAGAAAGAACCACATATCGGAGGCTGGTGAAATTAACATAAGTAAACAGAGACTCCGCAAGTTTTCGTACAACCCATGCCATCTATTGTGTAATATAGGAATTATATTTGTCGTTTGCATTGGAGGAAGCGTTATCTAGCGGAGAAACGACAAACTACGAACTGTTTTAATATATCCCCGCTCCCCGCAATCCTGGTTCGAGGTTTTGATCGTTTCTGGGGCAATGGAGGGGAAAGAGAGTGACTGTCCGGACTCCGAGGCGAACAGCAACAACCGAGCAGCGTGGAGCTGAGTGGCGTGTTCCTGTGTGTTGTGTGGTGGTGTGGTGGGGGATGGGTGGTGCAGTGTGGTGAGGAACAGCATGCAACAGCAGCAGCAACAGCAGGCACCCGCCAAGACCTTCAATGGCGGCCGATTCGACTTCGATGACGGCGGGACTTACTGTGGCGGCTGGGAAGACGGGAAGGCCCATGGCCATGGCGTCTGCACCGGGCCCAAGGGCCAGGGTGAATACTCGGGCTCTTGGCATTTTGGCTTCGAAGTTTCCGGCGTCTACACTTGGCCCAGGTGAGCAAGAGTTCGATGACCCGTCGTGCCATGACCTGACCCCATGATCCAACCCTTTTGACGCAGCCGACGTTGCGCGCCAACCCTCTACGCAAACCCTCCACGTGAGTTCGTAAGCAATCTATCAAAACTTATGTTTCCTGTAAACTACAGAAATGACAACAGAATGTTTAAGCAACTGCTAATTTGTTAAAACTTGCACCCCACTTCTTTTATTAATACACAACGAAGTTGACCACTGACATAGTATTAGAACCGAGATAGGAAGTGAACATGTTTATGCACAATAGCATTTCCCAACGTTACAAAAATGAAAAGTTCCTAAGAGCCAACTTTAATAGAATTTTTGGAAGAAGATTTTCTTTTCTTGAAATATTCTATTTATTGTTAATGTTAACGGTATTTATCAAATCTAATTAAATTATTTCTTACTGTGAAACTAGAGGAGAGTGCTTTTATGAGAAAGTAGGTTAGGATTTTGCTCAGGAATAGAATGTTAGTAGTCGTAGGACCCTGTTTGTTTCTTCACGCGGAGGAACAGCTTTAAAGAAACTCATGGAAAGCTAAATCATGAATACGATCGATGTCAATCGGCACATGCCATTTTCACACATGAGGCCATATGACACTTGTTATGATTATATGAGTATGCGTTTGCCCTTCTAGGTGATGGTATGGGAACAGGAGGGAAAAGGCTGTCGCTTTAATTAGCAAGGGGAGACCGAGCAACCAGTGAAAATAGCCGTGAGCTGAGCTCAGCCTGGAAATAGGAAGGTCCGGTTTAGTCCCAGCCTGACCCAGACAAAACTCGGCTCCTCTCGAGAACAAAATATTTCGGAGTCTCTGTATCCAGAATGGATAGACGGGCAACGATAAATCACAAGTAAACACAAGTGGAATCTAAATTTCATCCTTCCTAATTTTTTCTAATTTGTGCATTCTTTCTATCTTTATCTGTACATAAAACAATAATTTGAAAATAAAACAATCTAATCGTAAAGCTGTAACAAGAAACAAGGACAATTGCCATTAAATATCTCGAAATTAAGTAATCTCATAAATTGAAGATAAAAAAACAAATTCAATTTTTGCCAATGATCTCTTAATTTGAGAAATTATTTATTTCACAAATAGTAATTTAAAATGGAAAAAGCTTTATCATGTATTATTTTAAGACATTCACTTATTGGCAAAGATCAATATCATCAATTTGAATTATTAAGCTTACGCAAAGAAATAACTTTACATTTAGATTATTATAGGTTAAATGTTAGATAACTGTAGTTGTCACTTGGTAACTCAAATTATTTGCTTTCGTTAAAGATTTGACGGATATGAAAATACTGAGTCACTTGAAAATGGGCTTTGTTTAAATCAGTGAACTGGGAAAATATTGAAGAAAAATTCCTTTTAAGAAAACAATGTATGATTCTAATAGTGAAAATAAATGAAATTGATTTATTTCTGAAAAAAAAAAAAACCAACAACATAGAAACATGCATCTAATCTGCTGAATAACTAAACGTAGCGTGAAACATAATAAACTCATCGGGATAGATATACTTCAAACAAATAGATATGATTGAATCTATCGATTTGTATCAGAAAATGAAAATATCACTGAATTTACAAAGTATACAATACATGAACACTTTAGTATTAAGTGAAATTACGTACTGTAGGGCTTTTCTCTGACAAGTGGGAAGTATTACAAGAAAATATTTAACATTTTAAAAGAATAATGAAGTAAAGCTGTATAGTACTTGCGAACGCTGTGATTATACCCTTATGCTTCAAACATCAATCGAGAAATTAATACGACAATATGTGTTCTGTATAGGACGGAATTAAAAGGAAATAATTTTGTTTCAATAATATCATTGTTGATTTCTGCGTATTCCCTTTAACTTGCCTTTAGCCGAGAGTAATTTCTTGCATTGAGTTTCTTGAAACATGTTTCATAGCAGAAATGCCAAGTGACGTTAATGGTGACGTTTGCCAAGGACAGGGGCTATTTTCCTTTAAAGGAAACATTATTATTCTCCTTAAATACAATTACATTCCAAAGGAAATGAGATGTAGCTTAATATATATTACAGAAGTTTAATTTCTTTATGGTTTAAAAAAAATAACTGAAAAGAAAATGATACTTTTGTAGAAATCTCGGACCGACCGTCTGAAATCTTTTAAGATAAGATAAGATAAAATGAATTGTATGGGCGGTAACAGCACTATGGCTTACGCCCTTCCCGAACTCTGAAATCTTTTATCAAGAACATAATTCCTTCTAACCTCAGAAGGAGATCATAGTTATTGACGAAATTTACAAATATTAGTAGCCATAGTTTTGTTAATTTTTTAACAACTTGTATCCTCCTAATCGTCACTTCATTTACATATTTGCAAGTAGTCATTTCTTTCTTTTGAATTGATAACAAAATTTTAAAAGTTATGGAAAATTGCAAGGGCCAATATGCTGTCTCTCCATTTCGTAAAGTTGCGCAGTTACAGTGTGATATAAAAAGGGAAAGCTTGAATTATCAAACTACTCAGCAGTTGTCTTAATATTTGATCATAAACGAGACTCCAGAAATAGCTTAAATGTGAGATTTAGATAAAGTTTCAAAGTTCAGTACTCGTCTGACCATGTTATTTTTCGTAACATGCTGCTTTTAAGTAAATATAAACAAGCGAAAGATGCCCACGACAATTTCCTTTTTGGTTCGATTACCTAAACTTGATCCTCAATTCTAACATTTAGGGATCTACTCTAAAAACTATTAAAATATTATAATAAATAACTGTCTAGCTAATTGGCATGGTTCTTCGTGATTATGGTCTTTGTTATAGTTAATCAACCATCTGCAAGCGATTTATTTGTTGGACATCGTTATGAGAAAAATAGGTGGAAATAAAATATTCTACCACTACTTGATTATATGCAACCCACCTGGCTTATTAGCTATGTGGGTTGCTGACATTCAGCACAGGACCCACATTTCCACATGGAATTCCAATCTTGATCTAACAAGTAAGGTATGTAACTTTCATTTATAGACCAGACATACAGCTATGTCTTAAGCGCGACATATGTCTGGGATATTTAACTCCTCGTCAGCACGCTCAGGGTAGGAAATGGGAGGTAAAGGCCAAAGATTTTACCTAAATACACAAAAAATTGTTCGTGAGTGACTTCTTTAACAAAATGTTTCAGTACAAATGGTCGCTTCCTACAAGTTGTTTTGTTGCAAACACAACAGAATGTGCATGTCCAAGGAAGCTGTGTCTTTAACCAAGCGTTATATAGTCACTTCGATGTCAGTTTTCTGTCTATTTTTCGTGTGCTTTACCGGCATTCGGCTAGTAAAACTGAGGAAGACTCTGGAAAACCGAAATCAGTATACTGGCAGTAGAGCTTGAATCTGTATGCAAGCCACTAACTAAGCCAAGAAGACTAGATATGTTCGTTCCAGTGTTCGCAAGCATGACGGAATATCTCTTAAGTACGCAATAAAAACGAGAAAAAGTTTTGGAAATAGTCTCCTCATGAACTTAAAAATCGAATGTAAAATTGAATGATTTAAAAAATGAACAGTAGGCAACCTAAGAACATCAAAGTTACGGAAAGTTTTGCATACAGTTGAACATTGTGTCAAACTAAAGAGTACATTAACTGCATAATTTTTTAAAAGCTCCATCTTGCCAATTTACCAAAAGCAAGAAATAGTTATCAACTTGGTAAATCATTGCTGCTTTTTAAAATGTCCAAAATGTTATTAATAAGAATGTTGTTAATCTATAATATTCCAAAATGGAATTGGCACATAAAATTGAATGTAAAACGTGTCTAATCCTTTCAACAACCGCTGATTGAATGTTCACTCTAATCAATGATTTACTTCCTAAGGGAAAGACAAAACGGTTTAATTCAGAGGAAATAATTATTGGATTGAAGCAAGAGGATATAAACTGGCCTTTACGACTAACTACTTAAAAAGTAATTGAAAGATGGGCAACACTACTTCAGAAGAAGAAACTGGAATTTGGAGATCGATTGAATATTGATTTTTACAAATGGCTGTCTACATATCAACACTTCGATATAATTTTAGTGACTTCAACACGGTGGCAACTAATTTATTGAGTTCGTATCTCAGATTACTGAGCAGCTATCAAGAACACATACTAATTAATAAATCTCTTCCCTAGATGCTCTTAATTCCATTTATTGACGATAAAGCAAATGACAGAGGTGCAGTGGAGTGCATGCTTACTAAAATATACGGAAGCCAATAATGAAAGAAGTTCAAAATATAATGAATCATTGAATTAAAAACTTACAGATGCTGAAAATTGTATTTCGTGGAGTTACTAAATTTTTATTCCGCATGAATCGGACGATTTTCAAGGGTCTACCATGGAAATCTAAATCAACATGAAACTTCCACAGTGTATTGACTATATGTTGAAATGAACACTCCTCAACGTACTAATTACGTTAATGTGTTACGTCTGGAACTGCTGAATATTTTAAACTGAAACTTTGCAAGTAAGATAATATGCCACACTATTCCACGAGAGAGCCAACCTCCATCATTCAGTAGAAGAGAACTAATGGAAATATTACTGTGATAAATTTAAGTTTTGCCTTATACTACATGGCCTAGTTCCAAAACATTCAATTTTCTTAAATCAGATTCTGGAAAGATGAGAGGAGGAAAGTGACAAACCATGTAACAAACCGTTTAAAAGGCATTTTTACACTCCTCGTAAAGAAGTTACTTTTGGCATTTTATTAAATTCTTTGTGTTGAATCGCAATTACAATTGTTTTATGCTATAACCTGTAAATTAGTAAGTAAGGTAATAATTACTATATCAGACGTTATGAACGCTCTCTACTACGCAGCATACAATAGAGAAAGACTCCTGGAAACATCACTGTTTCCCATAGAAAATTCGGATCTGCGTGAGCTTGTTTGCAGTGGATTGATCATGTGTTGAGGTGAGCTTGCGTGTGTTGCTGCGTTTCTTTCTTTTCTTTTTTTGAACAAGGGCCCCAAATGTTACATAAGTTACTAATAAGCATCGGGTAATTATGCACACAATGGTACTTCTCTAAACATTCTGGAGTGCGTTCATAACGTTTACTATGACAAGTTAGTACCGCACTTATTAATTTATTTTACTATTTTTATTTTTCGCCTTATTTATTATGGCGGAGTTAAGGTCGCTAAACCTTTTCTTCCACTCAACCATAAATATACATAGCAAGTAAATATTTACAGTCTATAATATCGCGATTTATCACAAAGAATGGAATAAAATGACAAAAAATCATCTCTGCAAAGACAGTAAAATACTTCTAAATGGCTTGTCAGTTGACCAGGTTTTGATGTAAGAGAATGGAATGTATCTTTACTAGACCACAGAGAACGAGGCAAAATACTTAAATTTATCAAAGTTGTGTTTTCAGTTCTTGTCTACTGTACATTGTAGGTTGAAGCGCTCTTAGCGTTAACTAATATAAAATATTGCGTCACTTCAAAGTTTCAGTTTATACCTATAATAGTCGACAATTCCAAACGCTTTTTCTCGCAAGATCTTCAGTTTAATTCCAAAAAATATCTTGTTTTAGTGAACAGGATCGTAAAAGCTTTCAAATGAAAGCTTGACCCATGTTGACACTTAAGAAAATCGACCACTTTGCCACTAGGCCGCAGAAAAAGAGGCAGCATGTAAGTATCCCACTTCAAATTAAAAGTGACATGTATGAGCGTTTCCCCTAGAAATCAATCAGCTAGAACATAAACTAAACAGTAGGGATGTAATGGGAGGATATACGGCGTATACACACCTCAAATTTTAAGACGTCACCGTATATCCAATTAAAATTTATGAAATACGCAGGTATATGGGATAGTAAATGAAAGGTTTCGTTACAAAGAGAGAAGCGTATACGCATCTAAAAATTTAGAATTACATCCCTACTAAACAGGAAGTTTACGTGGACTACCTTGTATTTATACGAGAGTCTTCACATTTAGAATGGATCAATGAAATTAATTGATACATCAACTTCATTAACAACTTGAAGATAAAAATTATCTTCAGTCCCAAGTAAATAAAATCGAACAAACAAATTATCTTCACCTAAGCCTTACGTATTACAGCTCTTCCACACATACGGATGGAGTGTTGCCTACTTAGTAGGCGCTCAGAAGAAGATATCGCGAAGTATGAAGCCATGTCACTCGTGTTCCGACAAATTGCGAAATGTACTACTACAAAAGTGTTCAGTTCAAGACATCATAAATTCAATGCAGATGGAAGTTTGATTTTATTTCTATGGAATACAGTTCCTTTGTTAGACTGAATTAGAATATTTAATAAATTGTATTGCTTATTGTGATGCATTGCAGTGAAAAATACCTGTTGGCTTTACACTTGGAAGGTCCTGGGTTCAATATCAGCAATTGGTCATCTTGACTGTTTTTTTTTCAGGGCTCTTAGTCGCACCAGGCAAATACCGGGATGGTACCCTCAAATTAATTTCTGGCCGACTTTTTCTTGCATCCCTTCCGCTACACTGTCCCGGTCTGAGGCATAGATGACCAGACACACGAACAAAATTCAGTTCAATTTAAAACTATATGTTGCGCTGAAACCTAATAATAAAATGAGAGGAGGAAAATAACAAAGTATATCGTACACTTTAATTATTCTCTTGAAATCACTAGCAGATATAAAACTTATAAAAGGATTGAAATTTCAATACAGACATAATTAATTTAGCATTCGAATGGGTTAGTTCAAAGGTAGTGAGGGTAATTTCGTATTTAGATTGCATTCAAGCTAGTAAGTCGTAATTTTCCCACCTTTTTCTCTTAAATGTCACTAAGGAAGTAATGGAATATTTCTTGTTATTAAGATCAAAGTTTAACTTATTTTCTCGTATCTTGATAAACGTCCTCAGGAGAACAAAAGAAGTAGATAGCTATCTACATTACTCTATTTCTTCGTGAATATAATAAACGTTCAAATATTCATTATACACTCTAGAAGGTTTGTGAAGATTTCTCTTAATATATTCCCATTTTTCTTATATGATAAAGTTCATTTGCAGATTATTGAATCTTAAATTATTGTCAAACGGATATAATTATTATATTAGTTAACAGGTAAAGTATTGTATTAGATTCCTAGAATTATTGAATTAGAAGTAAAGAAACTTTAGGAATCTATCAGCAATTCTTAAATAATTCACAAACGAATGGTAATTGATTTTGTGGGATAATGAAGCATTGTTTAATTTTGATTCGTGGATACGCCAATTTCCAATTGAAATACCTTCAGGTATTATTCCATTTTATACGTGGACAATTTATTGGTAACTGTTTAGTCTTAACAGTAGATTCTCTTTCCTGATGCTCACGTAATATGTTAATTTTTAATGCCTTGTTTCCGAAATATGTAATTGTGTTATTTTTTAAAAAATATTAACTTCTTTCTCCCCACTCTCTCTTACACACAAAAACACACACACACAACACATGGCATTTTAGATTCATCTTTGTCCCCCCTCCCTTGGAACAGCTCCAATAATGATTATTGATTTATTTGCCTTGGTCATTGAAATCAAAATGACATTTTGCAGCTTTTCATGTATATTTATAAATCACAAAATAAAGATTTTTACTTTGCCGGCGTCATCATGTTTCAATCACCCGTTATATAGGAAGAGCTTATTTTAAACGACTTGATAACTTTCGAAAGAACTTGCTATGAAGAATATAATTTATTTCTTATTGAAAATATTGAAATCAATCAATCAATCAATCAATCAATCAATCAATCAATCAATCAAT
>JAGDQP010022310.1:12924-30595 GCA_022664845.1 Lepisma saccharinum
ATCAATCAATCAATCAATCAATCAATCAATCAATCAATCAATCAATCCATCCATCCATCCATCCATCCAGTCAGCCAGCCAGCCAGCCAGCCATTCAATCCCTCTACCAATAGCAAATCATCCACATACGTGGATTTTACTTGGTTATTAAAGTTCGGCGACTCGTGTACTTGTTCTTGGTACTCTATATCACTTTCTATAGTTCTTATATTCTTAGTAAAACAATACTTTTTGCATTTACTTCGGACATGGTGCCCCCGCTAGACGAAGCTGATGGCTATTAGTTAGACTAATAAAAAGCATGACAACATGTAGGTATGAACTTAACACCAATTTTCGTGATTCTGTTCCTTAAATACTCTGGACCGTCTCTCAGACCGCTCCAAATTTTTCTGTTGAGATATTTTGCATATGCCTCCAACCACAAGCGGATCCTTTCGTATACCTTTCTGTTGGCAAGCTGACTACGCACTGTGAAGTTTACGCTCTAGTAGCTCTGTTGTGCGTAGTGTTGGAGGTAACCAGTGGTCTCACAGGCGTACCATAGTACCATTGCTAATTTCGTTTTTTTTCTCGATTATTATGGTGTGGCTCTCACTAATTTGTCATGGAAACATATACAACAGCATAAGGCCTTGTAAGCAACGCGTACTTCGAGGTACGCATCCTAATTTTGAAGAAAATGTTGAAGAACCATTATATTATGAATTATATTATTATGTATTATATTATGTATATTATATTATATTATATTATATTATATTATATTATATTATATTATATTATATTATATTATATTATATTATATAACCGTTATATTTTATGTATTAAAACCATTATATTTTGAACTTCTGCTATTTTGACGATATAAGAAAGAGGAACATGTTTAATAAGTCCAACAATTAAAATTTCCGGGAAATAATGAAGAGATTGTTATAAATTTTGACCCGTTATATTTCATCTTGTTTTAAAAATAATTAGTTTCTTAAAATAAATGAAATTTTCATACCTAGCTCTTCTAGAGACAGTAAAGATACCCTGGATAACATAAAAGGTAGTATGTAACAAAACAACTGCTTACAAATAGTAAACAATACCGGTCTAGCAGATCCCTCTATAGTAGTTGCATTATAATTCCCAAGCATAGTACTTACGGGTTAACGTCTTTTGATTGTAACGTTTCGTTACTAGTTATTGTGTTGCCTACAAGTGACACATACATTCATACAGTACATGATTGCTAACCATACATGAATAATTGCTGCTTTATCCGCATTAACCTGCTGCAATAACCGTCACTTCCATGCTTATAATGAAAGTAAGTTTAACTTCTGCTGCCACACGTAATACTAGCTGAATTCTCAGTGTCGTCTCTGAATACTCAGTGTAACCGCACTTCGAAACCTGCTTGATTTTAGTACGTAAACGAACAAATCTACCACCGGTCAAAATTGTGATTATCGTATCAGATAGAATTGATACTTTTCAACGATTTTCTTACTTTTGGCTCCAAATAATTCTAACATTTTTGATTTAATCTCATCATATGATGTCTCTGCCAGTGAAGATGGTGGGAAGGAATCTTTCATATGTTTATAAGCCTTAGGTTCATCATTACTAGTAATTTGATTAATCGGATTTTTTAAAAATTCTGAGCTTTATACAAACGATCAAGACGCTCTGTGTTATTAACATCTAATTATTATATTACTAAATCTGTGTATATCTTCTTGATTTGTACCTTATACTGCATTATTTCAGAAATGTTAACATGGGAGACATAGTATAACCCCCAGTACCAATAACAATAACGCCAGTTGCAATACACGATTCTAAATTAACATAGATTCACAATCATGTTCCCTATCCCATACTGAGTCATGACTGCTACCATAAATTATACGCATCAGTAAAGTTGACTAAGCATTTTCTTTACTTCACATGTGGGAAACCTTCATTCGACCTGCCCACTCATATATTAAGAAGTAGTAAATCATTCAACATTATATATAATTACTATTTAATACTTGCAACATCTGCTTCCTACAAGTGGGAAGAAGTGTAGCCTACTTAGTAGGCGCTCACAACAAATTATCGGAAAGTGTGAAGGAACCTAAGATTCAGGCCATAAACAGCAGAGAGAAATGGATACGGGAAGGTGTCGGATAGGGCCTAGATTGAAAGTACAATCCCGGGATTTGCCTGGTGTGACTAAGAAAAACCCCTGGAAAACCACAGTCAGAATTGTCGACCGCTGGGATTGAACCCACGACCTCCCGAATGCTAAAACCCCCGATCCCTGTCTCCCCTGAAATAAACACTGTTCAAACGCAACAGTGTAAAATAAGGAAAGCATTAAATCTCTGCTTTGTCCTCAGGGTCACCAGGTCGAAATCGGGTCAACGGGTCTCAAGCATAGACACGACGACCCGGTCCTAAACTTGACCCTTTCCAGCTCTGACTAGTACATCAATAGTTTCATTTAACCCACACTGTGAAACATTTTCTGATACATTTCTGGAGAAAATCATTCAACTATAGCTGCCTGGAAATTTCCTGTAACTAAGCTAATGTAAAAAAAAAAAGAAAGAAAAAGCAGCCACCTTGCAGCTTTCAGGAAATAGGAAATCAGAAGCCTCAATCAGGATTTGAACATGGGGTCATTACTTTGTTAGAAGTCCAGCGTCTTAATTCCTGGATTAAGTCACCACTGAAGAACTCAGGGAAAAATGAGAATCTCTAACCATGCAAAATAAATATCTCGGTGATTTTAATCAACACTTTTCAAACACATCAGAAACATTGCAAATACATATATCTGAAACTTTATTAGATGTATCAAACAACGTTTCAAAAATTGTTTACAGTACATTATGCTAGAGCTGTATCCCAATTATGAATTGGAGATCTTTATACATTCATTCTACATGTCAAAAACATAGTAGAAAACATAACGTTCTCACAGGAGTACGGCAAAGACATTAAAGGAATTTTTCTGCTATGATCAGGGTTCAAACTGGGATTCTTTCGCATGGTAAGCAAACGCTCTTCTAGTTGAGCCACGACGATTTTTCGATGGTCACAATAATTCTTGTACTAGTCTCCGCACATCTCAGACCTTACCATTTACACCTTTCGTATTGGATGGCAGGTTCTAGAATTTATAATTGTTTTGTTAGATTCATATACAAAGTTTGGTTATGACCTGAATTTTTGACATCTGAATGTTTGCATGCAGGTTACAAATGTCATGACTTCCACTCTGGAATCACGTTCTCTGCTACACTAGTTGCCACCACAGATATTTTTGAAATGAAATAGCTCTTATTTTTATTTTTTTAATGTCTTCACGCACGTTGATTCATTTTAATGTACTGTTCTGTTTAATGATAGATGCTGATATAACACGGATAGCAAGTGGCCTCAGGGTGACCGAGAGGTTGCCAATTAAGGTCGTCGAGCGGACTAGTGCGCAAGTCCATTGACTCCAAGGTCGTGGATTCGAATCCCGCCTTGGGCATGGATGTTTGTGTGTGTGATTTTAACTTTGATTTAAGAGAGTATAAGTCTACACAGTTTAAAAGGTTTAAGAAGTTGAACAAGTAAAGCCCGCTTAGGGCGAACAAAGTGAAAAAATAATAAAAAAAATTACGCCGATCAGGGTAGCCGAGTGGTTTAGCGCGCTTGTTTTCGACTACAAGATCGTAGGTTCGAATCCCGCTTCGGGCATAAACGTGTGTGTGAGTGTGTGTATGTGTGTTTACAAAGTTTAAAATGGTATAATAAGTTGAACATTAAAGCCCGCTTAGGGCGAACCAAGTTTACCGTTTAATTAAAGAGGTTAGAGTGCTCGTTTTCTGTGCGCGTTGTCACGGGTTCAAATCCCGTCGGGGTCCAATTATTTTGAGCTGATTGTTTACAATGAACTCCAACAACTTGTTTTGTGCAAATATTTTATTGTCACTACTGCGGGTGTTAGTTTATTTTGTAGCGGTAGCAAATTGAAAACGCTTTGGTACGACACTTTCAATTTCATCTAAAATTTCTTTCTTTCTTTCTTTCTTTCTTACGATTAGAATGAACGGTTTGGAACGCATTGTCGGCGTCTACTTGATGTCCTAACTTAGGTCTTTTGGGGATGGAAGTTTGGAACGTGTTTTTGGCATCAATTGGATGTCCAAACTTGGATCTCTTTCGGATGTCCGGCTTGGGATGAGTTTTCTGCATTCATTAGAGTCCCAACTTGGATTACTTTGAGATCTCCAATTTTGGAACATGGTTTCGGCGTCCATTGGATGTCCAAACATGGATCAAATTAGAGATATCCAATTTTAGATGTCCATTGTTTTATTTGGACGTAAATTGGACGTTCCAGTGACATTTTTGGAGGTTCCATGGGCGTCCTGTGCTGTGTGGGTAAATTCAACACCAGATTGGCAACACTGTCAAACTGATGACACTATATTTAAATTTATGATTTTCAGCGTATTGATACAAATCAACTCTCCAAATCTAAGTTCTACATTAATATAACTTTTCTGATTTATTACGAAATAATTTTAATTACCATTCGAAGAATTGGGGTTTGGGGAGGGATGTAAAGAAGTATGAGTATTTTTTCTTTATCTACACCCAAACATAAAAAAGAAAGGAAAGAAGAAAAAATATAGAGAACTCACATAATTAAAGAATAACCGTAAATTGATCAACGGAAATACTGAACTAACACGAAAAAGCAATGGAATAAAACTCGTGCAAAGAACTATGATGTAACTAGGTTTTGGTTTTAAAAGATCTGTTTGGTGCATTACCTTTGCTTGTGGAACGCGGGGCTTTCTATTTGCGGGTGAAGTAGTAAGATGGGCAAAGAGCCAATCGGTCGTCTGTGCCAGCTGCTACAAACAAAATGCACACTCCGGGAGGGAACACTTTGCTCAGCAAGAATGCCCCGACTTCAGCTTTGTGTCTGCTGTGATGCAAGAAATCTGCGACAACGGAAGAAGGTACTTCTCTGTGAAAAATATATTGGCATTGGCACACAACATTGCATAGCAGAAAGAAATGAGGTTATAATTTTGAAAAATAGTTATGTTTGCCTTGTACATTGAATAAAAATTTACCTTATTTAAAGAAAAGTCAGTGAAAGAAAAAGAATGTCTACGACTTGCTGTGTGCAAGTATAAATGCTAATTCTGATACTTGCAAATTGGAATCTGTAAATCTGTAAATTGGAATTACTCGTGCTCACTGATTTGAGCTTCGAAAACAATTTGTAACTAACAATTATTCTTGTTTCATGGCTATGAAAGAAGATAATTCAATTGATCATTGTGAAAAGGGGATATGTGTTATCTATTTGAATGGCACATATCCCCTTTTACAACGAACAATTCAATTGATAGAAAGGTTTTATGAGTAAACTGATTCAAGGGTTTATTCCAAGCCACCTACAGTCTTAGTTACCATCACAGCTTCTTCAAACATCCTAGTTTCAAAAGAACATGAGCAAGTGTTTCTTGTAAACATAGGTCAACTTGTCCTTTGATTCAATAATGCTTGATGTGCGAATTTTATTAAACAACGATATTAAATGACTAGAGAATAGCTTATAATAGTTGTTATAGACTTTTCGCCATTATCTTAGCAAGGCAATTTAAATTGAAGCTTATTTTGAAACAAGGGACAGGAAAGAATAAAATTTGTTAATATATTTCTCACTAAGTGCAGGAAAATTTAATTGTACAAACATAAATTTGTCAGACGGTAAAATGTAGCTTTTTTCAACAAATGTATAGTCATTTTCTTAGCGGACGCCTCCCTTTCACATACAAAATAGTCTTACATTTTCAGTAAGTTCATCTCTAACATAGATTAGAGTCTAAACGAAAGCTGACAGGGAGAGAGAGACTCGTTTCAGATTTTAGTTCAATGATCTTGATTTGTTGGACCGTTTTCAGTCTGGTAAATTTACCACCTTAACTAATGGTTTTTCTACACTATACCCACTCAGTTTGTAAGGTATATTTGCGCTTAAACGAAAACAAATAGAGAAATTTATTTCAGATTTGGGTTCAGCGACCTTGATTTACATAGCTATGTTCAATTTGATGAGGTATTTATTCTCTATACACAATCAGTGTCTATCGTACTGAAAAAGCTTAAAGGAAAGCCGATATGGAGAAACAGGCTTCAGATTTTAAGTTCAGTGACCTCGATTTACCCAACTGTTTTCAATATGATATACCTATACCCTCTGGTTATGGTATTCAAAAACTGTATTCACTCTGTCGTCTGTAAATCAGTCTAGGGCCTAAACGAAAGCGTGTAAAGAGTGAATATTCTCTTCATATTACATTCATATCTTCAAACTGACTTTATATTTGAGGTCGGTGACCTCTATTTATTTAAATTTAGTCACTCTACAGCATTTCGGCGTAGTATTTTATACAAAAACACACTTCTGTGGAATTACTCGGATTTTTACTATTTCCTTCTCGAATTTTTACTAGTTTCTTAAACTTCAATCCTAATACTCGTACCAATGTCATAAATATCGTAAAACAGTTTCTTTATTGAATTTAAAACCATACTCACTTTAGTACATTGTCGTCTCGATCGTCCTAAGTTTATCTACTACAACTTGTTTCTGTTTGTTTCAAAATTCAATCACTGATTTCGGTGATTATTAAACTGACGTGTGTCTACAGCACGGTTCTGAAGAAAAACAATTATTTTCTAATGCAATTTGTTACTACACGCTTGGTTGTCTACATACGATATGAAGTCTGCTTGAATTGTTTGAGGTGAATAGCATTTCAACTTACTCTTGAACTTTGAAAAAAATACTTGTTCTGCTTCTTCAAAGCATGTAGGGATACAAATTACGCCCATCAGTGTTTGTTTTACTGACAGCATCAACGGATAGCTTCGAAATTTCCCGTGAAAACGAAGAAATAAGTAGTCAAATGTTTTATGTTAGCTTAGCTTGACAAAGGCGGTTATCACTCTACGCATGTATAAAATAAATACCGCAATAGTGTATTTTTTATAATTATCATGTACGTGGTTTATTTCAATCCACAATTTACAATAAAATAAATTAGTAGGAATTTTGGCACCAAAAAGGCACTGAAGGTAATATATTCTACTTAGCAGAGACTATGTTCAAAGGTTACGAGGCATATAAACTTGTATCAGCACATACAAGTAAATGCTTTTTATATTTCAACTTCAATTAACGCACAATATTTGTTACTTATAAAATTTGTATAAAATTGCTAATTAATTTAAATTAATATATTACTACTAATTTAATAAAAGATAAATGTTTATACAAGTTTATAGACATTTGAGTAAAAACTGGCAAAAACTTTTCACATATATACATTCTCCATCCAGAAATTGTCATTTCAATATACAAATGTTTTGAACGAGGCTCCTACGAACTTACGAATATAATAAATAACTATGGTCATAAATGTTTGAAATATACGCGCAAAGGACAATATCTCAAAACGATGTGTTCACTCAAATCACTCTTAAGTAATTAATCTATCCAAATAAGATTTTCTGTAACATATAGAACGCAAAATGACCAATCATCAGAAATAAATAAGCTAGCGATCGCGCACCAAGGGTAGGTCAGGACTCTACCAACACAATTTTCTTAATGGGAAAGTAGGTCAAGTATTTACCGTTGCATAGCTTTTGCCGACACTTAACAAATTACACATAGAGAGTATTATACATGGACGTCGAACGCTAAAGGACTGAAGTACATTGATGGGGAGCTCTTCACTCTTACATTAATATTTTACCCAGACATAACTCTTACTAGAGTTACAAGACATCCTGGTTTTCCATAATAGAACTCTCTGTCCCGGAGAGTGCTTTCCACACACAGAACACGAAGGGCATTAAATGAAAGTTTACACATTAAAATGCATCACAGTATGCACATGTTTGTGTAAAAAGTCATTCTTTGAGATCGATGCGATACATTGATACACTTAAGTGCATCAGAAAATACAGATACGTTTAAACGCATCATATTGACGCATTTTGCTGTATAAATTGAAGTGGTGAAAAAATTGACGCATTTATGTGTGTAAATATAATTGATGTATTTTTTTACATTATTTCATTCTTTTGAGAGACATATGTATTGGGGAGAAATTCATACCGTAGAACAAATAAATTAATGATGATATATGGTATTAGTAGACCTACTTGAGTGAGGATTCTTATATTTAAGGATGGGAGCAGAAACATTTAAAGAGTTTTGAAATGTGAGAAGAGTGTGAAATTTGGAGAAGAATGCAGAAAAGCAAAAGTATTAAAAGAGTATAAACAAAGGGAAGGTTTGACAACGGATAGAAGAGAAGATGTGGTGGTGGAGAGGCCATATGAGGTATGGATAGAACATATTTTGAGAAAATTGGATTCTCCTTGACGTAATAGAAGAAAACATAGAAGAAAAAAGTAGACTCTAAAAAAAACAGAAGTCATCAGTTATTTGAAAAACGGAAGAAGATATTGGAAGCTAAAAGAGGGAGTGGAAAATCGAGAAAAGTGGAGGAGACAGATTACGACGGTGAGGGCCAAATAATCTTCGTGAGGGTGAGCGAGGGCCGAGTGAACTTTATGAGGGTGAGTGAGAGCGAGGAACAAGCAATCTAACTGAGGGCGAGCCGAAAAGACTTCGCGAGGGTGAGGGTGAGTGACGGCGAGGGCCAAGTAACCTTCATGAGGGTGAGTGAGGACGAGGGCTAAGTAATCTTCCTGAGGGTGAGGGCCAAGTAATCTTCATGAAGGTAAGTGAGGGCGAGGGCCAAGTACTCCTCATGAGGGTGAGTGAGGGCGAGGTAGAAGTAATCTTCATGAGGGCGAGGTAGAAGTAATCTTCATGAGGGCGAGGGCCAAGTAATCTTCGTGAGGGTGAGTGAGGGCGAGGGCCCATCAATCTAACTGAGGGCGAGAGCCGAGAAAACTTCGCGAGGGCCAAATGCACTTCGCAACGGCGAGGGCCAAGTAATCTTCCTCAGGGTGAATGTGGGCGAAGGCTAAGTAATCTTCGTAAGGGTGAGTGAGATCGAGGGCCAAGTACTCCTCATGAGGGTGAGTGAGGGCGAGGTACAAGTAATCTTCATGAGGGCCAGGGCCAAGTAATCTTCATGAAGGTGAGTGAAGGCGAGAGGGCCAAGTAATCTTCATGAGGGTGAGTGAGGGCGAAGGCGAGGGCCGAGTGATTTTCGTGAGAGTGAAGGCGAGGGCTAAAATTTCACGTCATGGTGATGGTGAGGACCGCCCTCGTAAGGGTGGATACGTGTAGTAATCCGCACAATTAATGAACGTAAACGTGTCGTTTTGATGCATTTAGGTGGATAAAAAAAATTGACTCCAGTGACACGTCTATATGCATAAAGTTTTATGCATTTTGATGTGTTAAAAGATGCATTTTGTTGTATTAATTTTGATGCACTTTGATGCATCTTTCGAATTGATGCACATGTCTGCGTCAAATGAGTCATATCATTTAATGCATTTAAGTGCATCATACAAAATTGATGCAGAATAACGTGTCACTGGAGTAAAAAAAATATATATATTTTTGCGTCAAATGACACACTTTGTGTTCTGTGTGCAGATAATTCCAGGAGAGTTATCCTAGTTACTGTAGCTCGAGAGCTACCCGACAAAATACGCGACCAGTGTAATGTGAGTGTCAGCTGTGTCGAGATATATGCGGGCGGTACGAGTGAAGGTTAGTTGTTGCTGAGTTGATATTTTTCGCAAGTATATCTAGGTATGACATGTTTTTTCATCCTGATATAATATCAAAGAATACGGACTTTGTAGGTAAATATACTATTAATTCATTTTTTTTGTAATCGAAGTGGTGAAAACGGTAAGTAGAAAAGCTGTTGTCAGTCGTCACTCTGTTTTTGTCCATGTTTGGCAGTGGGTGGGGCATCTCGCCCGTCAAAAAGAACGAGAGGTTTCGGTTATCTCTGGGAGAGTTGTCCCATCAAATACTTTTTGGGAGATATACCCTATTAGTAATATTCTGCGTCATAGGATTTAATTATTACTTACTGCTCTAAAATAACTCTCATATCTATTCTGTGACTGACGGTCTAAGGCAGTGGTTCCCAACCTGGGGTGTGTGTGAAAAGTTAGCACGGGGGGGGGGGGGGCGCAAGCGACTCTCAGAACAATGAATTGTGTAATTATAAGGAAAGCATCACTTTGTAAAGAGGCCCATTTAATAAAAATTAGCTTAAGCAAACTTCACAGACAAATGTTGTACTTGAGCGTAAGTCGTCCTTGAGAGGAATGGCGCTAAAATTATCATAATAAAAGCTCTTATACGCCTGATCGCAAAATGTAGTTTCTGTACCAAAACACAGAAGAAAGACAAATATTTCTATGTTACTTAAACAATAATTTGATCGTTTACTTTAGAAAAGGCAGATATCGAAGACAAAAGAAAAAAACATAGAAATCACCCCCTTCATTAAAAAAACTAACAGTCGTGTATGAAATAGGGATGTCAACGACTCGCTCGACTTGAGTCGCGACTCGGTCAGATTCCGTGATGTATTCGGTAACGTTTTGAATTTCGGTGCCAAAAGTACTCGGTTCGACCCCGAATCTTGCAAAAATATTTTCTGACCGTTTTCTAGGAACGTCAAGTTTTCTTTACATATCTACATATTTAAAGCTTTGACCAGTCCGTCCGGCCTTTATACCGGACCGATTTTGATCAATCTTTTTTTTAAAATATCCGGCTTAACACGTAGATGAGCCATCAATAAACCGCATTAATCTCTGTCAAGCTTGAACTGAGGGAGAAGTGTTTGAGTGTTTTCCCCTATGTATTTCTTATGGGAGAATATTTATTATATTTCTCACAAACTTTGTCCAGTACGTCCGGCCGTTCTACTGGTCCGATTTGCTCATTCTTTTTTTAAAATTTGCGGACATACACGTAGATAAATCATTAGTAAATCGCATCCCTTTCTGTCAAGTCTCAACTAAAGGAAAAGTGTTTGAGTGTTCTTCTTTGTCCACTCCGTCCGGCCGTTCTATTGGACCGATTTTGATCAATCTTTTTTAAAAAATATCCGGCTTAACACACAGATGAGCCATCAATAAACCGGATTCCTCTCTGTCAAGCTTGAACGGAGGGAGAAGTGTTTGAGTGTTCTCCCCCATGTATTCCTCTCACAAGATTTGTCCAGTCCGTCCGGCCGTTCTACTGGAGGGATTTTGATAATTCTTTTTTTTTTAATACCCAGCTTAACACGTAAATTAAGCATCACGAAACCGCACAGCTCTCCGTCAAGTCTGAAATGAAGGAGAAGTGTTTGAGTGTTCTCCCTTTGTACAGTCCATCCGGTCGTTCTACTGGACTGAGTTTGATCATTCACTTTTTTAAATGTCCCGCTTAACATATAAATGAGGCATCACGAAATCGCATTCTTCTCCGTCAAGTCTCAACTGAAGGAGAAGTGTTTGAGTGTTCTCCCCTATGCATTCCTTATGGGGAATATTTATCATATTTTTCACAAACTTTGTCCAGTCCGTCCGGTCGTTTTACTGGACCGGCTTCGATCATTCTTTTTAAAATATCCGGATTAACACGTAGATGAGCCATCAATAAATTGCATTCCTCTCCGTCAAGTCTCAACTGAAGAAGAAGTGTTAATCCAAAATGGCCGCTCAGAAAGGCGTTTTGAAACCACTGAAACTAGAGAAACGAAATTTGGTATGAAGGTGTACCATCACGAGTGGGTCACGATAATATATGATAACGTTAAAAGTCGCCCATCTTGATCCAAAATGGCCACCAAAAGGCATTTTCCAAACCACCAAAACTAATTAAACGAAATTTGGTATTAAGGTGTACCAGCACGAGTAGGTAACGATAATATAAGAAAACGTTAAAAAAATAAGTCGCCGTCTTAATACAATAATGTCCGCCGAAAAAATAATTTTCCAAACCACTGAAACTAGAGAAACAAAATTTGGTATGAAGGTGTACCATCACGAGTAGACTACAATAAATGTATCAAAAACTCCTCTATGGGGTCGCAGGCCCCGGTTGGTTATGGGGGCAGATCTTTATCATGGATGCGCAGTCTCTCGTAGAGTCTGGTTATGATAAGGGAGACGCATCTTCCAAAACTCCCGAAATTAGGGGCGCAACTCGCCACGGGAAATCGAATATTGGTGACACCCCAATGACTGTAGCCAACATATTTTATTCACCCCGCACCAGTGGGCGGGCAATAAATTTTTAAATATAAATGTGGATTGTTGTAAATAAAAATATGTAGGTTCTATGTTTTAAATCATTATAGTAGTATTTGGCAGGAGTATTAGTGGTAGTAGTAGCATTTGATATTGTTGTAGTTGTAGTAGTAGTTGTTGTTGTTGTAATAGGAGTATTAGTAGTGGCAGTAGTAGTAGTAGTAGTAGTGGTGATGGTGGTTGTAACACACACAGCATATTTGCTCCATGGAGGCGCAGGCACCCAGAGATTATGGTTACGATAAAGGGGTCAGCCCCCAAAACTTACCAATATAAACACGCAGCCCACCACGTGTAAGCGAGTATTGGTAACTGTCCCAATGACTGTTTCCAACATATTTTATTCACTCCGCACCAACTCAAAAGTTTTGATCGGCCTCCTGGAAGATCAAAATCCTACTTCAGGGTAAATTCTTTAGTTACTGAAAATGAAACTGAAATTCTACAATACCCGCTGAACTTTTGGACAGTTTAGACACGAGCGGCTGATCACCATATTTTCTAGAACTGAAAGAAGCAGAATCTATGGCGATGATTTCGAAGAACTTAACGAGGAACAAGGCTTACATAATGGCATAAGATTAATTCTTCACAAAACATGTGATAACTTCTTAGATCTACAAATTGCAACTGAGGTTAATGTTGACTAAAGAGTACTACTTCCTCGCTTTCATTTATCGCCATCTGACTACTTTTCCATTTTCTTCCAAAACAATACAGTTTACAATTCAATTTGCATTCTGTATGACAATAAGTAAGACCCCAGAGCTCTCGCCCTCAATATTGTAAGCATATATTTGACTGAAACCCTTTTCAATCATTGCCTGTTATATGTAATACTATCGTGTGCTAGATCTTTTGAGAATGTAAAAATTGAACTAAAACTAATAGATCGACGCACTGCTAAAGTTGTTTGGAAAAAGGTTTTGTAAATTTAAAGAGTATTTTATATCTTTTGTTCTATAATAATTACTGATTTATTATATTATTTTTTCTTCTGTCTTTGTCCTTTATTTTACAACATTCTTCTTTTCTAAAACTTCATTACCTCTCTTTTTATCTATCCGATTCCCTTATCTTAAAATGCTGCGGAGCAGCACGAGCACACTAGTTATTATTATTATTATTTGGTAATCACAATTTTATAACCTCCTTGTTTCTTTTTCCTTTTATTTATCTAACTTTGGCGTAACAATTTCGTCATTTTGGGATTCCTTACATATACCACCTTGATGCTCGGTTAGTGTAAACAATATGGATACACGTAACAGAAGTGTTAAAATGTCTACATAATCACTCCTCTTCGTAATGTTTCATGTAAGACATGGCACTCCATTGTATTGTTTGTTATGCGATATTACTTAAAAGACTGAAGACAAAATATTGCTTCAAACGTAATTTTTATATGTGATTTAGTGTGTCTGATAAAGCCAAGTTGTTAGTTGGCGAAACTTTAACACGATTTTAGTTTTTAAATAAAACGTACTTGCTTTGCTCGGCTATTATTTTATTTAATCTTGAGTCATTTTTATGTATAGGCTGGAAGTGACTAAATTAAAGCATTGGCACAATATTGAATTTCATCAGTTTTGAGCTGAACAGGGGGTGTTTACTTCCAGGTGTTTTACTTGTTGAGTCTAGATCAAAACGTATAGATTGGTCTAGGTTACTGTGTTTTGATGCGTACAAAGTTTTTTATGACTGAAACTATCGTATATGATTACAGAGACCACAGAAGCAGGTAGAACTAATGATTCAATTACGTAATCAATGAAAATCATTAACTGAGACATCTAAGAGGGTTGAAAAACCAAGGACAAAAAGTTATTCTATAATAGACAGACCCAATGATTATAATTGAATGACTGTTACAGAACTGGGTGTCCCAGAGAATTAGATATATGCAAGATCATTGTGAACTAAAGTAAAGCGTAATTCTCAAATCTTTGCACTGAACATTAGTGGTTGAGTCTAGTAAAAAAAAGTTAACTTGCGCCAACACTGCTTGAAATTATCTACCAACAAAAATACTACGCGGAAGGACAGCAAGTAGAAAATACTTTATAAACGAAAATAATAGATAGGAAAGCTTACATTTGCTAAATAGTACACCAACGCTTTCAAGAATTTTTGGAGTTATTTTGCTAATTAATCTTTTCGAACTATTGAAACTAAAGTTCATATTTTCCGTGCAGCTCGAAGAGCAACGGCATGGAGGAAAAGAAACACACTTCCATAAAACTAAAACCCTTAACACATTGTAAAATATGGTAGTGGTTCTGTGCTAGTATCGGATTGTATCAGTTTTTCTGGAGTAAGGAGTCTGCACTTTATCAATGATATGAAGACTGTTAAGCCACATATAAACATATTGAACACTAACCTCCATACATCAGCAGAAGAAATGGGTATTAGACCAAACTTTGTATTTATGCTGAAAATTGGTACAAAAATTTCGCTCTTAGTACGCGGACATGCACATTCGATAGCACCCAAAAATATACAGAGACGCCACCAATTTCCAGGATACTTCCAATTTAATATTTGTGGCGATTTTTGAAAACAAGTAAGTTCAAGACAGACTTGCAATAAAAGAGATCTATAAAACAAATTAGAAGAAGAATGGACGAATGTTCTGTATTCGGGTATTTCAAAGTTGTACGAAATAGAGGGCTGCTGGAAAAGTTTCTGCAACCAATATGAAAAAAGACATGTAAAATTCTGGAAATGGCTTTATGCTTTTCAAAGGATTTACCTTTAAGATCTATACACTTTTGTATACGTTGAAACAAATTTTGAAATCATTTTTACGCTAAGATTCTGGTACCTTAGAAACCGCTGTTTGGAATGTTTTGGGCAACATAAATAGCTCAACATTTATCTTCTTTCTAATGCTTGGGAACAAAAAGAAGTTATTAGGTGATAAATCGAGTGAGTACGGACAATGAGTCATTAATTCGACATTTTTATTTGACAAAAATCAACAGTTGTGTGTGCTGTGTGGGAGTTGGCGTTGTCGTGGTGAAGAATGATTCGACGATTTGGGTTTGTTTTACGCAATTCATTGATGACCTTTGGCAAACAAATTGTTGTATACGACTCAGCATTTACAGTCCTTTGATCTTTTAAAGCTATGGTTGTCACATATTTGGTATAACCCAAGAAAGAAGCAATCATTTGCTTTTCAGCATTCCTCTAACGAACAACTTTTGTTGGTTTCGCTCATTTTGAAACACCCAAACAATGGATTGCTGTTTAGTTTCGGGTTCGTAGGAATAAATCTAAATTTCGTCTCCCGTCACGATGTAGTATAAAACATTTGACTTACCTCGGTTGAACCTTTTGAGTACATCTTTGCACCACTTGACATGATTTTATTTTGAGTTTCGGTCAAGTAGTGTGGGATCGAACGTCTTGAAAACTTCCGTACGTTCAGGTAACCATGTAAAATCGTATGTATTATTTTCGTATCAATGTTCAAGGATACCTGAATCTCACGGTATGTAACATGCCGAACTGTCTGAATCATGTCACGCACAGCATCAACATTACTGACAACAACAGAACTGGATGGACGACCTTCACGAAATTCAACACTGAGAAATGTGCGACCACGCTGGAATTCGGAAAACCAATTGTACACAGTTTAATTGGATAGTGCTTCGTCTCCAAAAGTCAAATGAAGTCGCTCGACGCATTGTTTTGGTGTTAAACTACACCTGAAATCATAAAAGATCATTGTCTGAAAGTTTTCAAGCGAAATTCCCATTTCTCAAAGAAAACTACTTCTTCTAACTGCTGTTAAAAACGAATACACAGTCGTAAACAAACAATCAAAAATAATTTAAACATAAAAAAGGTCTTTCCTTTAGAACTTTTTAAATATCGGAACACTAGCGCCACTGTTGGTAGTATTTTGCAGAAACTTTTCCAGCAACCATCGTATTAGACCTTATTAAACCACAAACAGCAAGGCAAAAATCCTAATTATGTACACTGCCAATACTTTTACTTTGTGATTTTTACTTTGTAGTTCTCAAAGTAGAATATTCATGACTTATTTGTCGTAAAAACAGTGTTTATAATGTTTAATTTTGTAAAATACAATCGAAGGGTAGACATTATTTTGTTTCACTTAATACATCAACAACCACCTAAACTATAATGATGTTTGGAAGTCCGAACAAAATTCCGGAATTCTTAAGATTGCGAAATTCAAGAATTCCGAGCGGGCTTAAAAAAATAAACACTAATCACTACTTTTGTTGCCCATTAATCAGCGAACATATGGAATTAATGCAGCTCCTTTTCGCCAGTTGGTTTGGACTGCTGTTTTAATCTATCCGAAGTTTTGAAATTTTATGTACTATACTTTCTTATTCCAGAACTCCGGCACCTGAGAATCACAAAAATGGCATTCCAGCTCGAGAATCTAGAATTCAGTTCCGAGCACTCCTACTCTATATTTTATGTAGGCAGATGCATTAACAGGATTACCAGATCAATGTTTACCAATGGAGGACAGTAAAGTTAAAAATGGAGGACAAATTGGATTTTTTCTTCCAATAGAGGACAACTAAGCTGAGATTGGAAGACAACTATGGATACCTTTCATTTATGTGTAAATCTGATAAAGAAACACTGACGAACAGAACAATTTCTTACTTTCAAATTTCAGTTTTTACAGAGCAAGTTACAAAATTTTACATTTTTATTGTATCTTCCTATCAAGCAATAACATTTAATGACAATGGAAAGCGGTTAGCTATTTGATTGATATTTCAATAACGAACGTTTTATTAAAATTAAGAATTTGAAACACAGGAGCACGAATATGTCCAATTCGGAACTTTTTAAGCTGGTCACTAGAGAATGGAAGACGCTTCAAAAAATTTAGAAAAGGTGGAGGACAGGAGAACAAGGAGGAAATCTCCAAAAAGAAAGACGTCTGGTAACCCTGGCATTAATAATATTCGACACTAACTGTAGGAGCTCAATTGCCTACCTTCAAATTCTTTGAATTGAAGACAGATTTGGTTAATTGAAAGGCAATGCCACGAAACAATTTTGGAGAAGTATAGGTAGACGGAGTGCAGTGCTTTCAAGCGAAAAATGATCACATTTAGGTCAAGATTTCAGCCGCAAAACGCTGAAAATTGATTATTTTCTGTTCAGGTCGTTAATTGGCGTCCCGAAAATACCGAAACATTATTATTTTAACTTATAGACTGTACTTCTTTTAGGTTTTGAGAAAGGGGGTGTTACCCAAAATATGTCATCACGCAAACATCTTACTTTGTCTTAAAAAAGTGCCTTTAAATCACATGGTCATGTGACAGCATGCTCGCTTGTCAAT
>JAGDQP010022311.1:7544-30593 GCA_022664845.1 Lepisma saccharinum
TGTGTCCGTGTACAAAATATGAAATTCTTGTGTCATATATATTTCCCGTTATATATAAAAGATTACCTCCAACTTTAAAAAAAAAAAAATGAAAATGCGTTTAGGTCTCTTGACTTCTGGGTTCAACATTTCGTAGGTGAAGATTAACGGCAATGTGTAATGACAGTACGAGATCGGAAAAGGTCGTCACAAAAAATTTCCAAATTTTAAATGTATAACCATCGGCCCCCCAAAATAGTATTTGTTAAATTTAACCTCTCTACACAATTGTAAAGTTTCAAGAAAATAGGAACTTTTGGCTTCTTGTGCTTTCAAATGTACCATTCTTTAAATTTAATGGGAAGGTTGCCCTTTCAAACCGTTTACCATCCCAAGCAAAATATAAATATATGTCCCCTAATTTTAGCTCTAATTTGCAGTTGGACATTTTGTGTTTTGGTATTTCTACATTGTGCTGTTCTTGAGCTTTGGAGGGGGTTGTCACTCCTAACCGTTTCGAACCAAAACAAAAACAATACAACACTACAAATTTTAACTCCTATACACACCCGCTAAGTTCCATAGAAATGGGAGGGGGACATTTAGATTGTCCTTCTTGTAATTATTCGTTTGCACAGAGGGCTAATCTCACCACTTTACTGTATAGTATTCCTCTTTCAGTATAAGATGGCATCACTCACTCAATTTCGATTTTTGATGAACCTTGGAAGTTATTCCCATGTATAACTTTCAAATATTACCATGATCCTTTCAGTATGGTAAGGATTTGCCCTTGAATACGACTGCGATTTATGCGTCGTTCGTCTTTCCAATAACTCGAAGATCTCCGGGACGAGTGATATTTAATTTATTTATTAACCACGCACAACTAGGAAGGTATGTACCTTCAACACATGAAACCTTCCTATATTTTGTATACATTTTTAGTACTTACTTAAACAGTAATCTTCATACTTTTCTCTGAGATTGAAACAACATAGCAGGATAAAATAAGTTTTCGAAATTACGTAATACACTTGCACCACAATGACCTTAGTCAAGAACTGCAAACTCATAATAATTAGGTAACATTCTGATGTTGTTCGTTGGCTTTACACTATTGAACAAAATATGCACTACTGTTAACCTTCTTTGATAAATAATAATTGTAAAAATAATGTACATAAAAGCACTCATTTTAAGCTCCTATCAGAATGCACAATTTACAGAGGAGATATAATCATTTCGTAGTGTAAGTGTTCTATTAAAAGAGGTAACAGTTCCTTTCCACTTTGTTTTTTTGAAGAAAATTTACTGACAAACAAAAAGAGTAGAGCTGATACTAGGATTCTCAAAAGAAAATCAAAGGATACGATAGGCACTGAGGCAAAAGATGCAATTATGAGAATGAAAAAGTCAGAGGCGATTCAATTTAAATCTTGTTTGCATCGATGCAAACGACAAATCCCATAGAAAGAAGGATTTTTCTTCCGAGGAAACCTCCTTGAACCGTAATTGAAACCCGGATGCTTTTGCCGAGTTAATTAAACGCTCTCTTCCATTTGGCTGAGACTGAGCATTCATTCTTCTTACAACACAATCAAGATAGGAAATTAAATTTTGGATGAAAAAGAGATTATAGTAGAAATACACACACACACATACACATACAAACGCATAGGCAGGCGTACTCATACACGTACACAGTGTGTTTCGAAATAATTTATTGACGTTTTTACCATTTTTATTGGGAGACTGTTAAATAAAATTTGCACTTTGTACTAAAAATAAACGTATGTTGAATTACATTATTTAGTTGATTTAAATAATCGACTGTTCTGCTTCGAGTAACATCATCTGTAATTCCATGTAATGTGTTAAGTTCAGAAGCAATTTTTCTAAATTTTGTTAAGGTAAAATAGCTGTTTTGCAGTAGAGGCACCAAGGGGGGACAAGAAGGGGTCCCCGCCCCGGGTCCCAGGTTTCGAGAGGGCCCCATTGATCAACCGTGGGTCAAAATACAAGTTTAAAAATAAGTTCGAAAATCATCTAATGTTGTAAAATCTCACATACACACTAAACAACTTCGTTTGTAACTCTGAAACGCATGATCATTAATGAATGTTCTCTCAAATTTGCACATTTTTATCAAAATTTTCGGAACGCGGTTATGTATATTTTGTGTCTGCCGGCGAAATTGATGCAGGTAATTATTTACGAGCATATGTAAGACAGAGCTGTTGTGAGGTATTTCAGAACCCAAAGCATATGTAAAAAATGTCAACTCCGCCGTTCACTTCATTATTGTATTTACTTTAATTTTAATATTTGTATAGGAATTGGAAAAAGAATGTAATAATGCGCATGCTACTTATCACATTTTTATAAATTAGGTTTTAAAATATTATAACTCTAGTTGTCCGTGATTTGCATAAAAAAAATAACGTTTTTTCAACTTGACAATTTTTTATTTCAATGCCTAGTACATTTGCAGTTTTCTATATATAATTTTCGACGCGCCCGATTTGGCCACCCCCCCTTCCCCTCCAGCTTTGGCGCCCAAGGCATGTGCCTCACACTCACTGAGGCACTGATGGTAGCTTTTCTAGTTCGGCTACAGTACAATCATATTTTTAATGTAGTTGTTAGCTCTGTCGTAACGTTTTTGTAATATATGCACATCGAAAAACTACATTTACCGAATTCATCGAGAAGCAACGATATCTTCGCTGATATACAATTTAGAATAAATATTTTCAGGGCATCCAACATTTAGCTGCCACTAGTTGCAAGCATCCCCAAATGTGAGAAAACAAGATGCGCCCGTATACTTGGCGACGATGCATATAGAATACGCACCTTTTGTAAAAGGCTGATAGTGAAAAAGTAACAATTTAGTGAAATGGGGTGTAGTTTTAGCTGGTGTGCAACAATGACGGATTATACTTATTAGAGGAATGGTGTTCAAGTGGGACCCACGCCCTGACTTCTAAGATGCAAGATAAGATAAAATAAAATGAATTGTATGGGCGGTAACAGCACTATGGCTTACGCCCTTCACAAGTTCTAAGGTGCGAAAGATCATACAATTTCTTGCATGAGTTTTTACCTTGAAAAAGGATATAAATCTTTCAGAAGTAATGATTGTTCTCCTGAATATCCCTGAGCTCTTGAGAACATATCTTATTTTTTTTACGATTAAGTAATGCGTAACGTACCTGACATATTATTACAAAAAGTATCAATAATATATTGTTCCTAGACGTACGCACACAGCATACCTGAAATATTACTACAGCAGGTACAAGTCAGATGACCATTTCGAAACAGGTTCTTCTGCAAAATTGTTGAAATTGACACATTGTTATTGTTGAGTTCGTTTTATCACTTTCAAACACATTTTTGTTTTATGATTTTGCGATTCCAAAAGTCTTCAAATTCTTTTGAATTTTATGAGAAAGTAAAAGACAGAAACAATTAACAGTAAAAGTTGTATGTAATTATATCTTCTTTCAATACCATTTTGCAAAACTGACATATTGGTAAACTACAACCTTCTCCAATTATTTTTAAGAAACTTGCAATTTTTTTCTAGCGTATGATAATTATAAGTGTTTGTGTCAATTTTTAAAACATTTATGGTGCTTGAACAAGGACCCATTTGGAAGTTGACACCTGGAAAGATAATTGCTAGTCTTTGTGTCTCTCACATTTCTATATAGCTTTTTAATTCCACATTTTTGGTTACGTTTGTTCTTGCATGCTTTGAAGTACATTTCTAGCGTTTTATTAATAGTGTTGATTCATAATACAATTACTTTTCATGATAAATGCTGAGAATTTACATTTGCTTAAAAAAAAGACAAGCTAGTCTTGATATCATCAACAGCATTTATTTTCACGGTTTCTTTCACTTGTATTACCCATAGACCTACGTATACTGAAATACTATAATAGCACATATTGTTCATGTTACTTGTAAAGGTAACTAAGGAAGTACAACATATTGCTGAGTAATATTATGGCGTATTGTTGTTTTATATTTTAAAAATATTTGTGTAAAAGTGCATCATTTTTAATTTTCGTGAGTCCCACACGAACCCGGCGAATACAATTTTCTTGAAGAAACACTGTTTGTTTTGTACCTGAGGAAACCTAATTAACCCATTTAATTTAACTCACAATAGCCGAACTCATGAAGAAATTTTGTGTGATATAAGCAACCCGTTAAACAGCAGATTTTTTAGCATTTTCTTTAAGATGAAAATATTATATCCCTATATTACGTGAATGTGAAACATATAGTACATCTAAGCCCCTGACCAAGATCAAACTAATATTTCCTGTGGTTCAGATGGCATTAATTTCGTCATGTTCTTTTTAGTGGGTGGGTGGAGGTCGTCCCACTGTGCGCCGGTTTTCACAAGTTAATAGTTGTTCGTTTAAATAAATCAGTAGAGCACCTTCATAGTTTCCGGTTACGTAGTGACTATGCCGTCTCAGGACTCTTACTTGTGCCTTTCCTGCAATCAGATGGTTGAAAAGCATGACTCTCCACAATATCAATATTAATTATCATGCATAGCTTAAAGCAAATGAACGGGAAGTTCTCCGTCTTGGTTAGTGAGTTCGCCGCGAGTTCCCCAGTTTTTCGAGCGGTTCGGAATAACGGGGAAGTAGGATATTATGGCCAATATTAGCAATCTGCTCTCACGATTGAGTTTGCGAGAGGGTATCAATCATATTCACTTGCCCTTGGTCCCAGATTGTCTCGCGCCGCCATTGCTGTTTTGTTCAAAGTTTAAAACGAAATTAATTTTCGCTTTGTGATCTGTTTTCACTAATATTTTTTTCTAATCATACATTAGTGAACATTTACTCGTCTTTTTATTTAAATATCGATTATTCAAGTTTGATTATTGGTAAATCAAAAATTAGCTGTAACAGAGTACATGGTATTAACTAATGGCCTACAAACTTCGGGTTGGCAAGCATCCTCTTAGTCCAATTGTTCTGTCCTCGTTTAAAGCTTCAAACCAGACGCGAATTGATCTGTTTTGAGAGATGTTTCGTAAAAGCTCATTAAGTTAATATTTAAATATAAAGTTTTACTCTGTGGGCGAAGACCCGCCATAATCGCAGAAATTTTAGTTTGAATGACAGCAAATTATTAGAGTGCAAAGTTGCATATTTTAAGTATGTAAAGGCATGATCGGTATACAATTATTATAGAAAGAATAAAAATGTAGTTCTTCCGTGGATTGCTAACATTATGTAAGTTCAATAGTGAATAGCAGACCAATACTGTAACACTTTCCTTTCCCAGTATTATACCGTATGAGACGTAGCTTCACTTCTAACACTTTAGAAGATAAATGTCTTCCTGAAAAGTGTAAGCAAAATAAATGAATTGTTACAGTTCACTTTGTTACTCCTAAGAAAATATATAGGACCAGAAGTATACTAAATCTGGGGAAAGTAATACCTTGGTCTATATTTTGTCACATTAACAACTTCACTAACAATACTGTTCTTGATTCTCAGGAACTTATTGATTCAAACAAGTTGCCTAATAGACATCCATTATTTCTCCTTTTTAAAGAAGTCCACCTACAAGTTTCTTAAATTGAAGATCATAATATATTGTTACTACAATTATGTTTCAGACTTAAATTTCTGTTCCTAAGTAGATGTATATTTAACAAGCAATATAAGGAAATTCATCGTAGATAGTTACGATTATATTCGGAAATAAATGGTAATGAATATATATTAAAATCTGACTTAAAATTTTCTACCTTTAGCTCTTGGTAATAACAAAGGCGTTTATTGCCGTTGACAAACCCTACAATTTATATATAAAATATCTTGTATTATTCAACTATTTATGGTGTAAAATAACATTACGAAAATTAGGGAACAGTTAGATTCAATACACTTAAGAGAGCATGTACATAAGATTCTTGAAACGAATAATATATGTTAATATTTAAGTAGCTCTTGGTGTGTACGTAATAATCGCATATACATCAAGTCATTTGATTTCAAATTATATTTTCTATACTTTTGTGGATTGGATCTAGTAATATTTGTTTACTTCCTCTTCACACTTTTGTTGTGGGCGAACTCTAAATTGTACTATGAATTTGAATTTTATTTAAGACTTTTTGGCCTCTTTGGCTCAGACTGGGATGGGTTAGGTAGAAGATCGCAAATTTATTGACCAGAGCCTTCCATACACTAAATCAGAAAAATATACACTAAACCTTGTACACTCTAAATAAAAAAAAGTAGAATTTTCACTCTTTAAAAAGGGAAAGAGCAACCACTCTTTTCTAGAGCGAAATTTTCAATGGAAAAGAGTTTTGCAATAAAACGCTCTCGCTTTAAATGGAAAATGTGCTCTTTTCAGATGGAATTCCATTCTTTTCAATGTATTTTCTTTTCAAACTTGAAATAATAATTTCTCATTGATACTTCAAACTTGAAATAGGAATTTCTAATATTTTTAGAGTGATTTATTTCTCATTCTTTTAGAATGATTTGCAATACATTATGGCTACTAAACAACTTACTTTTCCGCCATTTGTAACTGAGAAGGTTATCAAATAAATAAGCTTTACTGTGAAATGTATAGCTTTGTGTTTAGTTAAAAATTACAACAGAAAACTTTAAAACTTTGTTGTTAGAAAAATATACCAGAAGAAGTCAGGATTAAGATGTGTACAAAGACATCTTTGAACGTAGTTCTCAAGTATCTAACGAGACGAAAGAAAGCATTTTAAAGCCGTATTATTACTGTTGGACGGCTAGCTGAAAGGTACCGGATTCAGATATCGAGAGCTTTTTTTTTACTTTTTCCTTTTATATTATTTTTCATTCTTACTACTTACGATTAATTGTTCTATTTTGCACCTGTTTACATTTTCAACATTTTATTGAGTCGTTTTTGTATTGAAAAGATGCAAACTTTATTCAAATAGATAGAAATGCACCTAAGAAGAGCTCAGCTCTTTGTTCCCATCTGAATGGACTACCATCTTTCTTGAGCGAAAATTTCTCATCTTTCCTCCAATGAAAATTCTCTCTAAAAGGATGTTCTCTCTTTCCGCTCAATTCGAGCAGAATTTCGCTCATTTGATTTAGTGTGTAGGAAACAAATAATTAATATGCCCAAAAATATCAAATGAAACACGTTCCGGATGATTAGTTAATTTATGGAAATTTCTGAGAAATAATATTTCAGGTATTGCTGCTTTCATTTAAGCATTAGGTGCAAAATTAACTTCTAAAAATTCTTAATAAACTGGGAAAGCTTCCTGGAATAAAAAGATATAGACGTAACACATAATTACCGTAAGCCGACCAATAAGCGTCCTCTTTTAATCTCATCAAAATAAGTTTTAAAGATGTTCTCAAAAAGTAGCTTTATAAAATGTACCTTACTGCTCAGAAGTTTACAAACGTTTTAGGAACAGCCAGACAGTTCTAGAAACGAGAGAAGGAGAGAAACGAATATTCAAAATTATCTTAATATTCCTACATTACAAAGACAAGGAGAATAATTCGCATGGAACGATGAGGATAATTTTGATTGCTATTAAGTTTGAGCTGAATGTCTTCGTTCAACTTGTTTCGCAATCATAGCTACGTTTTCCCAAGCAAAACAATTCAATTTTCTTTAACTCCCAGCTTCTAGACGAACAAAATTATATCTTGTCTCTGTCAGATACAGTTTGTTACCGAAAAAGTATGACATTATGAAGTTTCATTTAAAAAATCAACTAAATGAAAAGGATTTTACTTAACAAAATACAAAATAATAGTCATAATGGTACAGTGTTGGTTAATGAGATAAATATATAAGGTAAAGTCTCATAACTTATAGCGGCATGTAAATTGTACCACTTGTGTATTTGGAAAACCGTTTTTACAGTGGCGGTACTAACCAGAAGGAATATGTGTATTTAGTAGAACGCGGTCAGTGTAGAGGCAACACAGCTCGAGAAGAATGATTTTGTTAAATTTCCTATCGTAAAAAGCAATAATTTGAATGAACAACTAAGCCTCCACACACTCACACGTAGGTACATATTTTCTTGCACTTAAAACGTGTATTCATTATCGCATATGTTAATAGAAATTAACATTATTTCTCATATTTGGAACACAACATAGCGTTAAAGTCAAAAGTTATGATTTCTAAAACATACTAGTTGTTTTCTTCTCAAATGTACCACACAGAAATACCTTCAGTTCAAGAAGAAACCCGAAATAGGTAATGGTAAGAAATCTGGAGCAGTTGCTAGAGACAACCCAACCACCTGGTGCTGAGATGGACTAGTGGTAGAGCACTCACTTATAGTGCGTAGGTCTTCGGTTCGAACCCAGCTCGTTCCATGGGGGCTTTGTGATGGACAAAGATCTTATACGTGGGTTTTCGCAGGGTTCTCCCGTTTCTTCCCACTTTCTTCATTCCACCAATTCTTTCAGCATCATCCATTCGGCCTGAGCCGAAGTTGCATAAATGTCTTAAACAATAAACCTTGAGTCTGGTTTCATACCAAATGCGTGGAAGTAAGTGCAAAGAAGGAAATATTTTATTGTGGCGAGTGAGAAGTAAACAGAAGTGGTTGATGTTTCAGGTAATCTATTGTGTTAAAATAACCCTAGTCTTGTTTCTACAATTAAGGCTGAAATTGCCAAAACCTCCATATGTATTACAAGATATAACGAAAGTACATAGACATTATCATTCTATAATTTTCATCTTATAGTACTCATTCTTAAGTTCCCTTTTACTACATGTCCAATTTATAACGCTAGTGGTACAATTTAGAAAAAGGATTTCTAAATTGTACCACTTTGCATCTTCACACTATTTGCATCACAGCTTCTGAACCATCAGACTTGGTGTTTTTAGAAATTGTTACGCATATGCGCAAAGGGCCAAGCTATAATATACAGTCCTTACATGACACTAATCTGCCATAGATTATGTATAAATCAAACCAATGCTGACAGTTGTACTACAAACTTATGAAACTTTCCACTACATTCGAACTGGTAAGGCCAGACAATCCTGTAGTATTTTATTGTTGGAAATGTTTCAAGGCTTTATACGATGTACGGAAGTGTGATTAGTTATGAAAGAAATAATGGACTATTATATCGGAAATGAAATTTTGTAAGTTAATATTACTTTGAAACGCGTTTGTGAAGTTTCTTAAAGAAATTAAAGTAAAATATTTTGCTTGAAACTAATTTTCGTTTACGTTTTTCGGGCTTATAGAAATATATCTTCTGCCAAATATGTAGTGAAGTCTCAGATCCCAACCAATAGCAGAAGAAGTAGATCGGATGGTCCAAGTCGTCTGCTTTAGAAAACTCCTTAAACTTCGTTGATTTCCCACAACATCGTTGGATAAAAAAAAATTCCTCGTTTCAAGAGGCACACAGTAACATTCAATACAGTCGAGCATTGGGAACTATGTGCTGATCTATTCGTTGACAAAGAGGCAAACACACTAACGATCTTTCAAGAGTTGAGGTACAAGCAAATTGCGCTTTCAAATATAAATTCGCTGTGAGAAATTGAAAATGAGGTCAGACACCAGAATTAATTGTGCATTGTATAGAACCTTACTTTCAATATAATAGAAAAATACATAGGAATAGAAATGTACCTGACTCAGGTTATAATAGAACAGTGCTGCAATATGTCTATACAATTCTTATTTTCTCTATTTCCATATGCATGGTACAGCACACTAAAGTATTATCATAAACATTTCTACGTAGCAAACACGTAAAAAATATCTTGAAACAAGATTTTCTTCGCTTCACTTCTTTCACTCTCGATTGTTGGTGCGGAAAGTTTACAGGATTTTCACAACATTAGAAAATGATGCGAGGGGTCATTGTGAAGTAATTAAAATTACCAGAAACGCAAAATGTTGGACAATTGTGTATATATATATATATTTATATATATATATATAGAGAGAGAGAGAGAGAGAGAGAGAGAGAGAGAGAGATGGATGGATGGATGGATGGATGGATGGATGGGTAGATATAGATATATATTGGATATTTATGCTCTTACTGACAGAAGTACATAAATACAACATTTATACAGGACATAATGGATATATGAGCCTTTAAACTGACATATCAAAATGTACCCTACATATCAGTGTAAAATGTCTACCCATTTGGGGGGAACAAGCCTAATGCACTATAATAAAGATATATGACAATAATAATGAAATTAAAGTTTGGCGCTTCATGTTTACAATATCTATAATATGTCTAAGATACATGATCAAGTATTGTTATATTTCCACCACTTCAGAAAATATTTATTCTATTCTACTCTGTCATATCGTTTAGCTCGATCTTAAACTGTTTATTGACTATAGAAAATCATTTTTGTTTAAGGACTTGCTTCGTCTCTACGTGGCAGATTATGCTACATTCAGTACATCCTTTATAGAACATACTGACTAGGTTTTTCACACCATACAAGTTTCCCTTCTAGTTTCGTAGTTATGGAGTTACACTACTATACACATCTTCACCGGATGGCAATCTTCCCTCAATACACTCTAAAATCCCTTGAAACCCCCACTGCTGGTAGATAGGGGGTAGCATTCGTCAACCAATCAAGCCGAATATTACAACGATGGAAACACCACTCAAATAAAATTTGTAGAGGATATCGTATTTGTTTATAATTTTAACATTGGTGGAAGGTTTTTTCTACAGGTGCAACGTAACATCATTTTAAGATATTTTATAACTACAAAATCGATTTCCTGAAGTAATTAAAGCAGGTAAAAGTGAATATAATCACTATGTATCGAACTCAACATTGTAAATAAACCACGAGTTCCTTGTAAGCCACTAAATATGTAAATTAAATAAAAGTGAATTATTAAGACATAATGCTACATAGATTTGTTTTTATTTTATCGAGACAACTTGCTTTTTTACAAAGACACTACATGAAAAATAAGGTCCATGCTCGATGCCAATTACGATATATTGTGTATGTAACAAGACGTAATCTTTATAAACTATAGACTATCTACGTATTAATGTCGCTTAACATTCAGTGAATAATATTTCTAAACTAAATTCAGCAATATTTCTGTTAATGATTACATTCAAAATAAGTCCTTAGTTAAAAGTTGAATATGTCAGGCTGTTTCTTCCCTTTTCTACACACAAAATTAAAACTTGAAGACTAAAGTAGAAACGAATCAAAACTTCTGCCTTCAAATCGAATTATTTTCCTTAGTATAAATAAAATATTGGTATGATATCCATAACGTTTTGTACGTTTATAGTGCTACCTCCGAATGTTCACTTATCTACGTATGACTATTGGGTATCGTCTCTGGTGATATATTACTGGTTGCTTTATAAGTTAATCAATACTTATTTTCTCAAACTGTTACACCAATGTGATACATGTTTCTTACTAGTTTAGCTAAGTATCTACTGTCCCCTACACTTTTGTTGAATTGTCTGTTTCATCTGGTATATGAACCCAGGAGTAACGGATTATCAGATTCATGGAAAGTTTTACATGGATGTACTGTAGTTTCCAAATGCGACAAATTGAACTATATGTCAATAAAAAAACTAGTATTTCAATTTGTTGTATTTGCAAGGAAGCTATGTAAGGTCAGTTTTGCAATATTGTGCAAATATCAAGGTTAGAAAAATCCGTTTATCATATTCTATGGATTTGAGTGTATATTACACAGGTAATGTATTTTGGATGCTGAATTCAGATATCTATGTGAAAAGTTTCCACCACGTACCGTTTTTCTGTTATGTTGTCTTAACATGTATCAAGATGCAGTGTAAGCCAAGTAAGAGAAAATTGGACATGACCAGAAAAATTACAGGAGCTTTGCAAATTGGCAGTATAACACAGTTCTATGTACTGAATAATATACAGTGACAGTGACGACAACTTTCGACAGTAAACGCACTAACATTCAATATCAATGTTGTTCCTAACATATTGCACCTTGATAAGTGTATTCTGACTACTTGGGCGAGATTATTAAGATTTTGTGTAGTTTTAAGATTATTTTATCTTTGTTTTAAAGGTATTTTTAGTATTATTGTCAAAGAATATCGTTTCGTCAATACGGAATAGATATATTCTTAATGATTATGCCTTTATATATTATATCTAACAACATTATAGCAGACGGCAGGATTCCTTTGCACTGCTTTGAATCACTTTGTAACTAAGCCTGAAATCAAGTAAGCAATATTCCCTCGCCTTTGCAATCCCTCGAATTGACTGTTGACACATTTTTGGACTGCATCTACATACATAGTTAACTCATTTTCCTGAGGAATGGAGAAAGTTGTAAATGACATATTTCTTAGTGAGTGACTACAATTACCATATTGTTAGCTCCCACCCCCATACTAGGACGGGAACAGTGCTATCAGTTATCGTCAGATCTACCCTAATCTTAACGCAAGACTGGCGGATTGGTTCGATCAATGACTTCAGCCAATCAATCAATCTTAACTCATGTGGGACATATTAATTTGACAGTACTCACAAGAGACATTTCCAATGTCTATCTATGTTTAAAACATTACCTCAATTACATTAAAAATCCATAATAGATAAATTAATTTCAATTACTAAGAACGTTTATTGAAATCTGCTTGGATATAGGCAATAACACAAGACTAGTAGCTTCAAATTTGATGATATTACATTAGAATTTAGCTTTTAATAGGATATTTCCGAAAGTTGCTTGACTAGTTATATGTTGTTTGATGCGATTTTGGTACGAATGTTAACAAGTCAAACAAGCAATGCAAGGTGGTACGCAAATTTTAGGATTTCCTATACATAATATCTAAGATTTACGCGTCAATTTATTTATGAGGATGTGCTCCTTTAACACTATTCACGTTTAAAGAATACGTTTCTTTTCCATTTCTTTTAAAGTGAGTTTTGTTTCACTACTTGTGGTCACTGCTTACGACAAATACATTAATAAGAGAGCCAAACAGCGACATAAATTTATTGCGAAAGTTGAACATATTATTATAAAATTACTGATGTGGTGATTCAAGGAATATAGATATACTTGAATATGACTTTGTTTATATCTTTACGCATCTTTGGTTCAGGTAGAGATAGGGGGAATGAGGCGATAGAGAAGGTTGCGGCTACCCCATTACCTAGGTTACTACCCAAGAATTCAATTGATGAAACTGAGAGGAAACTCCTGAAAACTTTAATCAGAATAGTCACTTGCGTGCCGACCCATTTTCGACCCGTAGCCTGTGACGTTACGTTCTCGACCACGGCAACTGGGTACATGGTTCTAGTTCTTTGTTCCACGCCAATTTTCCACGATATGATTATTTGTAAGTAAAACCTGAAGGTTCAATGTCCCTCTCATTCCAAAACAGTATGTACGGACAACACAAAGAAGCATAGAAAACTTACAAGATAGCATCCATGTTCTAGTCACTTACATCGAATCTGCATTGAGGAGGCACTAAAGTTTGAAACCTCCTACAAACCATAGTATTGCAGGTTTTCTAGAGTTTCTCTATATACTCTCAGGTATATGATGGTATGGTGCTGAGATGAAGACCCTGGCAACTACCAGTACCTTTTCTCTTTGCTCTAAAATGTGCTCACCGAAGAACGTCAAGTGTTAGAATAGTGGTTGCCTAGGCCATAATTATCATCCTCTGTGACCAATAAACGTTATTTCAATAAGGTAAACCAAAACAATATTTTAAAACTTACACTCATCTCATTACCACTTGTGCTAGCATTGCTATAAATATATTGCAACTTAAGTAATAACTACCAGAATTAATTATGAAGAAACATAATCTAAACAAGAGCACGTCGATTTAAAATATATGGGCGATGAAACAACGAGCTAAATCTTTAGTTTGATATAACATACCTAACATACCTACTTTCACCTCGTCACGATGATAGTCATCTAATGATTTGGGGAGGATCTCAGTTGACCATGACCACACTCTGCATTCGATTAAAGCTTATAACCTTGTAAAACTAATGATTTTTTTTTCTCGTTCCCTGTTAACAAAATCTGCAAAAAGGTATTTCTTGTTTGTCGAATAATGTGTCAATCAGTACATACGTAAGTGTGCAACTGTACATTCGTACTTCACGAGTTCTTAACAAAATGTGTTGTAAGATTTTCATAAATCACCAGACACGTTTTGAATTCTTTGTCGATCGAAAACGTTGACATCCACTTCGTTGAAGAAATAGACTTACAGTTTCCGAAATAATTATTCTCAATTAACCTTGTAATTCATTACATTTCCATCTATATCTATGGCAATATCTAATAAAATATAATATTTTAAACTTACAAGTTATTTTATAACTCTGATTCATCTAGGTATGTTTCTATAACTTTTTATCACTTTCCAAATTATTATCAATCTCATTTAAAGTCTCATACACAAACAGGAGGCTTAAGTACAACAAAGAGAAATCCACGATAAGGTGTTCAATAAAATGTAATAAATAAATTTTATATCAATTTCTTTGTATGTATTAATTGATAATAATATATAATAAATTAAAATTGTGGATTTAACATAAACGTCACAGTTCAATTAAAATTAAATTTATTTATTTTATGTTAAGTAATATGTAGCTACATAATAATATCTAATGTTGCTATTGATGATATAAGCTTTTGATATGACGTATTGGTAATACCAGGTGCGTAAATAAGACACCGGAATTTCGAAAAGACAGAGTTAGCTGTAACTGTGGTTAAGCCAAAAAAGATTGCAGACAACGAAATGCAAGCTTTGTTGGATGAGGATGACGCTCAAACGCAACAACAACTCGCGGATCAATTAAATGTGACACGAAAAGCAGTTTCCATAAGTTTAAAAGCCATGGGCAAGATTCAGAAGGTGGGAAAATGGGTTCAACATGCATTGACTGAACGACAGCAGGAAAACCGAAAAATCACTTGCGAAATTCTGCCCACCAGGTACAAAATTAAATCATTTTTCCATCGAATTGTGACTGGTGATGAAAAGTGGATCTATTTCGAGAATCCTAAGCGTAAAAGATCATGGGTAACTCCAGGAGAACCGGCGACATCGACTGCAAGACTAAATCGCTATGGACAGAAGGCAATGCTTTGTGTTTGCTGTTATCAGAAGGGAGTGATCTATTATGAACTGCTGAAACCTGGCGAAACCGTTAATACCCAACGTTACCGACAACAAATGATCGATTTGCATCAAACTTTGCGTGAACAACGACCAGAATATGACAAAAGACAACATAAAGTGATTGTGCTTCACGATAATGCACCCTCCCACACAGCAAAACCGGTCAAGGAAACGATTGCGACGTTTGGCTGAGAAATCCTTCCGCATGCGGCTTACTCACCAGACTTGGCACCTTCCGATTTTCACTTATTTGCATCCATGGGTCACTCACTTGCTCACCAGCGCTTCACATCTTACGAAAATGGCTTGACGACTGGTTTGCAGCACAAGAGGTACAGGTTTTTTTGGTCTGGCATCTGCACATTGCAGGAACGATGGCAGAAATGTATAACGAGCGATGGCCAATACTTCGAATAAAATAGTTCCTAGCATTGTCATCCAATCACTGTGTCTTTTCTGTACATACATTCCGGTTTCATATTTACGCACCTGGTAATAACAATTGTAGGAACTGGGTAATAAAAACAAATTTCTATTTCATCTCAGGACAATCATTACAGTAAAAACTTTTGTGTTCTTTAATGTATTCCTATACATTTTGGAATGCTGATATCAATAGTAATTGTCCATCACCACTGAATTAATATCTTGATCATATGTACAAAGCAACATAATCTTTTCAGTTTTACTGAGATCTAGTCCCTTTGATAGTTTACATTCATTAATAGGTTCAGTAACTTTTTTTTACATCTATCATATTGATTTTGTTACTGTATTACTACTACATACTTTACCATTAAAAATACAATAATTTGAAATGTTATGGATGGAAATCAAATTGAGAAAACAGTAAGAACAATACCTTTCTCAGTTTTCAACCATTTTGTTCCAGGTATCATATTTCTCCCGAAAAGATTTATTTAAAAAAAAATCATTTTATTTTCTCCTTTATCCGGTCCTTCTTTGTATCTGAATCAATTCAAAGTTTCTTCTTTTCGTCTTTAAATGATTGATAGCTTTCCTTTGATACCGGAAGTACGGGAACAGATGTGAAACGGATTCTTGCTTTCCAAACAGGATACCATTCCTTCCGTCTTTTCAATTCCTATGATTTCATCCTATTTCAATCTATCATCTCTAATACACTTCTTTTTCTAGTTAGTGTTTCTTTCATTTAAGTATATCTCTTGATTTTTTCTTGGAAAACAGAAAGTGAACTCTATTCTTAAGATAAACTCTAATTGCATGTATTTGTTTTTGTTTAAATAATCGAAAAAAAGAATGTAATGCACTAGTTTTCCTAAAATTCCAATTCCTGTGATGTAAGCAAGAGCACGAATCAGGGATATGGGGGATGTTAATTGGAAGCGAAGGGTTTCTAATCCATACGACGTTATGCAAAGCCATTAATTATGTGTTATCTCTGAAAAAGGGTAAGTAAATTTACAAGTTGCGGTTGCATTGGATAATTCTAGCTGAGGCTAAAAGCATCTGTCAGTTTCTTTGCTTTCGACTGGAAAGTAAATCTATTCAATGATATTTTTCTTCGCTTTCATCATTTTATTTCCGTTTTTTTTTCTTCATTTCCTAGTTTTTCTCTTTTCTATCCGGACTCAATGTGGCTCGTCCTGCATGTGCCATTTGTGACCTGCGTCTTCTCGTCCTTCATTATGAGGATGCACGCAAGGGCAACACAAAATCTGGCCTCTTTCTAGCCCCTTCACTCTGTGACACCTTGCAATGATTGATGGCCCTTCTGCGTTGCCTCTAGCAGACAACAGATGTGTAAAGGGTCTTTGCCGAGCTTCCGGCTTTTAATATATATTTCAAAGCAAAGGAAATGGAGGTATTCTTATACGTACAGCTTAGAAACATGAACATATAATCCTATAATATGAATTCTGTTTATTTCGTCTTAAGGTCTTGTATGTGTGTGGCGACGAAAAATAGAATTTGAATTGAAGACCTTGCTGCAAGAAAGTGACGGCGCCATTGCTATTTTCTACAAGAAATTTTGAAAACAACTTTTAAAAAATATTTTACCTACATTTACTTTTTAAGGTATTTAGGGAACTTTGGCTGAGACCGAGTGGATGATGATATTGGTGGAATGAATAAAGTGGAAGGAAATTATAGAACCCCGAGAAAACCCACGCACACGGTGTCTGTCCACCACAAAGCCCACATCGCTTGAGCAGGGAGCGAACCAACGACTCCTAGCGTCCGAGAAGTATTTTACCTACGTTCAACATATTTTAGTAACGTTAAATCTAAATATTATCACATGATTTAGTACTGGTAGAAAAAAACATTCTTGCTATTGTACCCATTCTGCTGCTCCCCATTTGCAGCAAATCGTACAGAAATTCTGCAGTATCAATAAATAATAAAATATGGAGGTAAATTATATCGTATTAGAAAGCATTGTATCTTACAATGTAATAGACGAACGAAAGCGGAATGAGTCCTCAGAACCTTATCATTTCCGTCTCGTTTCTAGTCATCTATCTCTTCTTGCACCAGATAAGGATATAATACAAACCACAAAACATATAACACTTGTTGCTAGATTGTCACTTGGTGTACGTATTTCTTGCACCAATATATATATATATATATATATATATATTAGACAACCATTCAAAAAAATAAATAAAAACCGGCAAATCTTCGAGCTTTCTTCACCGACGCTTCTCTATAGCATAACAACACGTTTTCTGGATGATTTCCCTTGGTTCTCTGCTGAAGTTGCAGATATCCCCATGAAGAAAAAGGAATAACAGAACAGAAGAATGGAATGGCGTTCCTAATACGCGGTATACTTCTCTAATATAACTTATCAGTTAAATAAGTCACCATTTCGACATTCGCACGATAGTATTGCTACATAAAAAGAAGATCTCACTTAAGTATAACGTTAGGAGCCACCACTTAGTATTGGTATATTGAACAAACTTTTGAATATACTACACATATAATAAAGATAGCAAAACGTGGATTGATGCATAAACCTATTACCATAATATTCCGTTAACGCTCATACTTTTGTAGTTTAAGTCATTCGCATTATCTATATTCGCTATATTCTCAATTTAAGATTACTTAAGTTATGCAGCAGTATAAATATCAGTTTTATAATTCATAAATTTATTTGACCAAGCGTATAAAGTTAAAAGGTATTTCTAATCTTTTTCAGTATCTCTAATTGAGGTATAATTTCGGCTAAATATTTCCAGAAGATCACACAATCGATATATTACATGTAAGTATGTAATTACGAATAATTTTGAGCCCAGATAGCTTTGGAAATCATTTTTATGAATTTGTTTAAGGCATGTACGCTTCAAGGATGAACTGTTATAAAGTTCATTTTCGATCTGGATTATGTTTTGTTTCATTGCTAAAACTTTAAAAGAATAAGTTTTGTATGTGCAACGCAATTATAACTATTAAGCTCATCCACATTAGGATTAGATATTATTTTAATGTAAAATTGATCAGTACACGTCAATGGATTGAACTCTTTTAAAATTCTAAAATGATATGATGTTTCCCCCATCTAGAAATGGAATTTCCACACGTGTCAAAATATTTCTTCCCATAACTTTTCTTCTCCGTCGAAGGATAGGATTCGAGAGTTTCATGTTGCAGGGGAAACAGACTCAACTGATAATCACTTTCTTCGTGAGTCTTGTCACGTGAGTTACAGTATCGACCCGATGTCTTGAGGTTCTCTTCGTATCACTCACAAACACACACACATTCACATAAACCAACATATACTCTTCTTCCTCACGAATGCCCTCACCCTAAGAAAATTCTGCCAATCTCTTTCCCTCGTAGCTTCTCTCATCCTAAGTCTTCTCTGGCGTTTATTTTGGCCGAGAGAAAAACCAGAAACCAACTGCTTTTCGCACTTTTCCGTTCGAAAGACGTTATTTACTTACTTCGCTTCCTCTTGATGCCTCATAAAGAGCAATTGGAACTTTTGTCCAAATTTGAAACGCTTCCTCAACCCAGAAAAAACATATCATAGTAACTAACAATGTGAAGAATCTTGGCAGGCAATACCAATGTGCACTCTGGAAATCTTGTTTTTCTTACATGATAATAATTTCAATTGAATATTTCCAAATTTTGATAATTACAGCAAGTTTTCCTATGTTGACTAATACAGCCAAGAATGCTTGTTTGGTAGTTTTCTTCTTAAAGAACAATAATTGTTTATTCTAAACAATATTCAGTTAATAAAATTCTATGAAGTAATTAACATTTCAAGGTATTCCTTCATTAAATAATTCAGAATCTTCATATCAACCCATGGAGTCAGTAAGACCAATAAAAGACCAAAAATATTATTTCTCTTGTAAAGAAAGAAAGAAGTATTCAAAAAGGATAAGTCTAAGTAGATTAGAATAGGGGTGATGTGGTCAGCCCCATGTTCGACCGACTTTATCTTCTACAGAAGTGAATAGATAATATAATATTTCGTTTGCTATGCTCTCAAGAAATAAACAATCAAATTCAACTAGATATTTTACTAAATTCTAGTCATTTTAATAATGATACTATTTAGTCTATAAACATAATTTTTCTTAAACGTCCGAGTGGCCATTATTAGATCACTAGTAGCCATCCTCTCAATCTTTCGTCTATTACAGCTTGATTAAAGTATTCTGCCATAAACCTCGGCTTTATAATCTCTAATTTTATGGACCTTACGCACACATTTTTAATGCTTAAATTTTGGTGTATGCAGTATAATATACTGATGTCCAAAACTATCGCATAATGAGGACAATCCGGCAATTAATGCATTAAACGTGCGCAAACTGCTACATATAGTAGCAACTTAAGATGGCGACGTCCATCAACCTCTGCACTAGTGCCATATGAACGGTGAATCGGCACATCATGTACACTCACCAGAAAACAGCGCGCCTCACCTCACCTCACCTCAGTAAGTTAGTGCTCGCGTGATATGCTTAGGCGTTTGTCTTTGGAGTGAATGAGTCCTGTGATCTGAGACATACCACGATGGCGCAATTCGGACCCTGCATTGCACGGGAGGACATTCGGGCAAATTGAAATGGGGAAACAAAGACAGAGATGGCGCAGGTGCTGAACATGGAGTAAAAGTGACATCTCTAAGCAGTGTTGAAGGTTTCAAACTACTGGAGTTATCCCACGACGACCCACACCAGGTCGCCCACGGGTCACAACCTCTTAGCTGGACAGTTACGTGACACTTACCGAAGGACGTAATCTGAAGATGTCTGCTCAGTAATTAGCATCAGAGCTAGTAGCAGCACTAGAACCACGGTTTACAAGGAAAATATTGTATATCGACGGTTGCATAAGTCTCTACGGCCTCAGCCAAAGGTGCCTAAAGGCCTTAAAATTAAACAGAAAAATGAAAGTTAGACTGTACGCCAGACGACCATGGTGTGTGTCCGGCTCAGCCTTGTGCAACAGCGGGCCCACTTACGGTCGAGTGTGAAACATCGGCACTGGACCGTACAGCAATGGGTATCAGTACTTTTGTCGACGAGCCACGATACACTCTACAAAGTGATTCGGAACGCACACTGGTCTGAAAAGAACAAGCAAGAGACCCGCTACAATCTGCATAACATCACGAAAGGGGCCGGTATGTTGGTGGCGTATTGGTATGAGCTGGCATAATACTCAATCGACATATAGAGCTATACATCTTCGAGGGCGATACGGGAACGAGGTGCTGGGCTCTTATATGTGACTGTGGTAGTTTGCAGTGGCTCCATTATTAATTTTCATATACCATAACGCACGATGTCATCGAGGTAATCTGGTGGAGGAGTATTTTTAAATGGAGCTTACAACACATGGACTGGCCAGCACGATCCACAGACCTAAACGCCATATAACATGCTTGAGATGTATTGGGAAGGTGAATTACAGCCAAATAATAGTGTGAATGCACGATTACATACCACAGTAATGTCTTTCGAAAGGGATGGGAACGGATTCTAGCTGGCCTTAGCAACACCTTGACAACGCATGCAACATTGTTGTGAGGATTGTGTAGCTACCAAGGATCATTACACGTCATACGGATGTTCAACAATCACTGGTTTCCATGTTCTTATATGTATAGCTTCTGCTCCTTTCGGGACATGTCTCATAAAAACGTAATTCCTTAGAGTAGAATTGTTTCTTTCAGTTTGCCTTTTCTCTGAGATGCATATCATAAATATTTGCACGTTTGGGGTCCCTGGGACGTTTGTTTGCGTGTATTGCACGAACTTCGCTTCATGAAATACATCTGAACAACAGTGTATAACATTGTGATAAATGTTTGGTAAATTCATGAATGTACGAAGGTCGTCAAGAAAGTAAAAATTTGTACGCACCACACCTAGCGCAGATCCCCACCATCGCGATTGTTTTTGCGTCAGTCAGATTCCCTCCCCACCTCAGTGTGAGCCTAGGTTCGTTGCGGAGCGGTCATGTCTGTTCTCAAATAATGGATGCTCCTATTGAAAATCCCGCCAAGTGTGAAATCTGTGGTGTCTTGGATTTCCATCTTGTCTTGGAAACTCCTTCTTCCAATGAAGGAAGAACCAATGTGCACGACGAGAATCGGAGTGGCAGACCATCTCTCGTTACAGATGACTTGAAACAAAGAGTTGGAAAAATGATTCTTTCCCAGAAATGTCGAGAGTTGTCTTACGTGAAATGAAGGGGTCGGGTGGGCTTAGTGCCAAGCTATATTTTCTAATTTTTGAGAAAATCTATTTTCAAAGTTTAGAGGAATTCACAAATCGAGATTTGTTATCGGCGACCATACAGCTGTATGCAATTTATCTGATTAATTTTAAACAAAGTTAGCTTACTAGTGTGTCTACGTAATATTATATGTCTACATATTTTTATATTTTGGAGGTATTGAAGAAATATGTTGCTTGGCACTTTATTGACCCAGAACTCAAGGGTTATACCTGAGATTTGTCACTAACATTGGGCACAATTTAATATATATTTTTAGAATCAAAACGAAATGAATATGTATTTACAAAGTATTTTGATCATTTTTAGTAATGTCAATGTAGTAAATACATTGACTACACAAATACAATTACGTATCAATTATGAAAATGGGAAGAACAGCTGCGCAGCACAGACATTTGTTCTAAAGTCACCTTCCAAAGAAGAAAATAGTTTCTCCCTTTTGTTGCTTTTAGTTAACCAAGCCTGTCTAATAGTAGACAGATTTGGAGCAGCCGCAAAAAAATTCCCTTGTATTTACAAAATTGCAAAAAGATAATCGCATTGATTTCCGCATTGAACTGGACTGAATTTTATGAAGAGATCATGAAACTCTCAACACGATACTCTTGTTTTCTCATTGTAATAATCGAGATTAAATTATGTTAGAAGGTTAGAGTAGTATTATCTACGTACTACTCGTAAGAATGCAAAGAAGACGGACATTTTCCAGGAACCTGAGCGAGTGGGGCAAACCTAGTCATGGCCATCAGTTAGAATTAGGCGCTGCAGTGTATTTTAAATAAACATTAACACGATTTGTGATTAAAAGTGACCGTAAATCAATCAATACATCGATGGCTTAGGATTCAGTAGGCCCCAGGTTCAAATTCGGTGGCCTTCTATTCTGACTAGGGTTTTACATGAGTTTCCTTAGTAACTCCGTGCAAATGCCGAGATGGGACCATCGACTTTATCTCTCAGGCGCCACTCCTTATTATTAATAATACAGTGATATTTTCTTAATTCTTTAGCAATTGCTTTCGTTCTTCCTTTCTTTCTCTCTCTCTCTATTTTTAAACT